>SNQN01000005.1:261740-276007 GCA_008642245.1 Bassia scoparia | reverse complement strand
TGTTAYATCTACATTTCAAGATCAAATAACCATCATATAAAGGATGTTAAAGTATATAACATATTCRTGRACCTTTACCATCAGCTTAGAATTTGATTGAGATCATCCATTAACAATATTTCGTGCCAATGTTGCCATGATTTAGAGCATKACACTCTATTTGTCCTTAATCTTATGTACTCTTGGTCGATTTAAATAAAACATACAACTGAATAAACAATTAATGAGTGAAATTGATTCATAGTCTATTTTACTCTTTTTTCAACAAAAATGTTTTTACTTTTCGTATGAAAGAGCAAATTGAAGTCTTAATACTCCTAGAATTTATCTCAATGCAATAAACAGATCATAAAAACAACTAAATTGACTGAATCAATGAGACCATTTCAAATTCCTCAAAACGTGGGACATTATCAAGGAATGAATAATCATAGATAAGTTGGTGATCCTCTAATGTAATTAATGATAAACTTCAACAATTTTCTCGTTACTAATTTATTTGACGTTGTCTTGGTTGAGGGAGTTTGTTGTATTCTCAATGATGCTTTGGAGTGCCGGTGTGGCCCGAATGAAACAACTCCACCCTCTAAGCTTCACCATGGATGCATGTTGGTGAAAGTTAATCGGATGCTTTGATGCTAGATTTAAACCTTGATCGCCTTATCTACTCTTGGGAATTCAGCCATTGCAAGGGAAATCTATTTGCGCGACATGACAGAACATGCCCTAATTCTCATTACCAAGCATCAAATAGTACTAAATTGCCTACTTCTATTGGACATGTTGACAACTCCATGCTCTTGGCATTCTGCACTGAGCATATAATTTTCATCTTCATGAGGTATATGGCATTTCTCCTCGAACAACAGCCGGAAATTTGACCACAAACCTCTATGAGATGCAGGCAACACAGTTTCGGGAGTTCATTTCAGTTTAAGTTGAGAAGATACAYAAAACTAAGTATTCACGGAAAAAACTCAGGTATAAAAGTTGCGCTAAACCAAGGTCCAAATCAGTCACATTAAACTCATCTATCACATTTAACAAGCTGCTACTAAGCAGTACAAAGTGGCAGAGCTCAACAACGTCACAACATGCACAATAACTTAAAAGGGCCACAAAATTGAGTACCTCTAGCTATCTTTTGAAACTAACAGTGAGACACTTCTCAGCACCTTTTTTGTCTCACCAATAAACGAGTCATCACCATCAACCACCGAACTTGCCCATCATCTTAGCGATTATAGGGGCCACTTTGGGATTTGACTGGTGCTTGGCCAGATTTGCTGGATTCTTCATTACTGTTAAGGAGCAACCACAGCAAGACAGCTTTTCAGAAATACACAGTATAATACAAGCAACTCTTCAAGTTGGATGAGCAAATATATAGAGCAGCGAGAGGAAAGGAATCAACGGCACAAAACAAATGCCATAGCAACTATACATACCATGAAGTTGCACTAGAATTGAAACAAGCTTTAAGATAGTAATTATAGAACAGTCAATCTTATAAAATTGAAGCCAACAGTGCCACCACAGGCCTACTTTCACACAGGCTCATTCTAATTTATTAGAAAAGTCCTTCAACCCTAGAATACAAATAGCTAAGCGTTGCCTTTTGCAAACAGTGCATACGCATAGAACAAAAAATTACCTCCTCTGTTTTATAAATCATAATACTCGCAACCATAGAGAAATGGACCAAAAACACCATGGTATAGAAAGGATAAATGGACTGAATTGCCCATGTGATTAGAGGAGTGAAGGAATTAAGAAATAGGAATGCCCATGTGCAAAAAGTTGGGAAATGTAATACAAGCAGGGGTGAGGGTACAATGGTATATTTAGGTTCTTTTCAAATGAAAGAGGTATGTTACAAATGTTATAAATGGAGGAAGTATTTGCTAATTTGATTCTTTTCATGTAAGGAGTTTAAGGACACATAAAACTAATTTGTTACACAAACAAAAAGAGAGTGATTTAATCTCCAAAATACGAGGAAAAAAAAGAAAATAACCATAAGAATAATCCACCCACTTAATTTTCCCACAAATAAGAATCAAAATCCACCTGTTTTCCTCACTTTCCATTTTCCCATGAGTTACACTTCCCATTCATATTTGCTTTATCCCTTGCATAGCAGATCATTTTATAGTTTTAATCTCCAATACCCCAAAAGATCAATACATATGTTTGCCTCTTCAAAGGTAGCCTAAAATGGATGGTCCTCAGCTCCTCATTCCTAATCAATTTGGCGTTAGTAACCAAGAACAAGTGAACAACTACAAAAAAGAGAGAAAGTATGTGGTTTATTGGCATAAGTTCAAATCTTACAACCACCTAAGAACCTTTATCACATTTTTGCCCAAAGTTTGTTAATTTAATGAGTTGGATGAATCTGACGGAACTACAAAATCAGAAATGAATTTATCACAAAAAAAGTTGATGTCGTAACCTTTATCACATGTCAGAAGACACTAGTGTGAGGAGTGGGATCATGGAGAGCTCAAATSAAGTAGAGGGAGACTAAAAAAGTTTTGATTCGAAGGAGATAGGTGGTTCACGATCATAGAGGATGGAGGAGGAATATCTTTGTGAATGACTACACTAGATATCCACCTTCGGCACATGTATCCACTCTCACTTATGAGATTAAGACTTTCATTGATTGATTGATTTACAAGCAACAGTGATAGCTATGGAGTTAGTCCCTAAAGCTTTAGGTGTCACCACTTAATCACTTATCAATAATTCACAACTAATCACAATTTTGTCTTAAAGTCTAATTGTCCAAGCAATATACTTCTTGGTGACACCGTTAACTAAGAGCTTTAAGAAAGTCATACATGAAAAGTGTGGTAAACCATAACTCCATTCTTATAAATGATCCTTACTAAGATAAGTGTCCACTCTATATTATTTAGGAATGTAAGGAGTAACAAAACTGAGAATAAGGAAACAATTGCAATTTGACTTCGAATGCAACACGAATGTCCATAGTAATTCTTTTAAACCATGCTTTGCTCCCATRCCTTAGGAGGTGCAAGTGCGACGATGCAAGTTGATTACAAAAACACACCTACAGTTACTTCCTCCGTTTTTTGTATATAGCTGCAACTTTGGAAGATTTCAGAGAAGTTGCAACAAATTTATTTATTTTTTTGCTTGGTTAACTTTTGAMTTTGGAGAAAATTTATATAGATGGCCCTTGTTTAAACCCCACATGATTCTTATAGGTCTTAGCCTCTTAGGTCCTCATTTTCTCTCTTGCTTCATTCTAATCACATGCCCCCAAAGTCCCAACCCAATTAAAATCCAATAATACCAACGAGTTCATCCCCACTCAAATATTGCAACCAAAAAAAACTGAAGAAAAATAACTTTAGGCATTCACCTTGAACACTTCATACCAAATAACTCTAAACAAACTTCATTACCATTCGTTTAAATAATGTCCACATGACTTGTGTAGATAATAACCTTAAATGGTGCAATAGCCACATCCCCAATCAGAATTAAAAGTCATTTTTACTTACCATCTTGAAGAGCTGCCATGACTTCTGGATCTTTGAAGGCCGCCATCAACTCAGGATCCTAATCCAAGAAGGAATAATAATAATAATAATAATAATAATACACATTGTAAACAAAATTTAGATAAGAGATACAAGAGCTATTAGCAACTAAAGAAGTAACGCAGTAAGATATAACTAGCCATTACAAGTACAACAATGATTGTCAAATGATCAAATTGCGTAAATGATGGTGATAACACTGCATTTGCATGGTGTAACTTACATTTAATATTTTGCTGAAATCAAAGTTTCCGGGCATCCCTCCAGGCATACCACCAGCCCCAGGAAATCCACCRGGCATACCACCAGCACCAGGGAACCCTCCTGGCATTCCCCCAGCCCCAGGGAATCCTCCGGGCATTCCCCCAGCCCCGGGGAATCCTCCGGGCATTCCCCCAGGAAATCCACCAGGCATACCTCCAGGTCCGCTGCTAGAAGACCTCTCCTCCTTTTTGGCTTTCTCATAAGCAGCCTAAATAAAAAAAAGTCTCTATGTTAGTTCCACACTGAAACAAGACACATAACTTTAAAATAAAGGAAACCAAAACAAAAACCTGTGCTTCAGCTCGTCTGCGCTGTCTTTCTCTCTGAGCCTTTCTTTCCTCCCTTTCCTTGCGCAGTCTATCATATTTCCTCCTATGCTCCTCAATCTTGTGTGCATTCGGTTCAACCTGGTTCACAAATGTTTCAGGATGTCAGAAATAATGCACCTTTGTACCCTTCCAATGAATATTCCCACCAGTCTGCTTAAACCATATATATGTACAGTACTTAACAATATAGCCTCCCTCCCTCTCTCTCTCTCTCTCTCTCTCTCTCTCTCTCTCTCTCTCTAAAGTCAAAACCAGTAGATATCAATTTGGACCTCAAATGTAACAGTCATTTTGCATTAGTATCTTCCATGACAGATGACTTTGCTAAATGCCAGAATGTAAAACAAAACTAACTAAAGATAATAGCTAACTAGGGYATCAATCCTCATAAAAGCTAGACTTTGAATTACCATTAGTCGTTACCACACCAATGCCACTCAGCATACGATTTAGCTAGGAAGTAGGAAATAATTGATGCTAGCTACTCAAATACTCAATCGATACAAGGCCTTGAAATGTCAAAGCAAAATAACAGAGACATGTCAAGTAAACTCCAAAAGAGATCAATTTAACACACCGTTTTCAGCACTTCTTTAATCTCTTCATCGTGGTCAAGCTTAGAAGCCTCATGCAGATCCTTTGCAGCCTCTTTCCATTGACCGAGCATTGCTCTTGCCATACCACTAGATTTGTGCCCTTTTGCAGAATCAGGATTTATCTGCCAAAGAAATTATTAATAAGATATCAGAAAAATCCTGCAAGGTGTGAGGATGCACTATGAAAATCACAATGAGATAACAGGTAACACACACCTGCACTCACATTAGCAGCAGTTTGTGTGCAAATTAAATGTTCGTATATCTACCGAGCTAATAAAAGTAATAACTATCCTTCAAAATACTAAACAAATGAGCTTAATTCAAACTTCTAGTATATGAGTGTACAGTAATCAATCAGCCAGTGTCAGCCAAAATTTACCTCCAAGGCAGCAGTGGCATCTCGGATAGCAGCGTTGGGTTTCTTCATCTTGACATACACAGTAGCTGTGAAACATCAAATTGCACATCAACAAAACAATGTAACAGACAAAAAGCAGTCTTCGAAGAACAATCAACGTTTTATAAGGACAATGTAAACATATATAAAGCAAAGCGAAAAAGTTTACCTCTAGTAGCATACATAATAGCTGAAGGATTCAGTGTTATTGCTGACGTCAAATGCTCAATTGCTTCCTCCAGCTTTCCTATTTATTCACACATAAATTATAAAACACACACACACACAAATAAGACAAGGGAGGGCTGAGAAAGCACCCATAAAACTTGCAGAATGCAGCAACAATGGAAAAAAAAAATACCTTCAGACATTGCTTCCATAGCCTTCATCTTCTCTTCCTGTGCTGCCTCACGGTTCTCATCTGTGACCTCAATTGAAGGATCACCCATCTACAAAATTTACAACACCAATAAGAGTCACTACATTTGAGTTTCTCAACTGTACTTTGAAAAACAGCACCCAATTGTAACCTTAATGAACATGATCGATCAGTCAATAACACTAATATAAAGATCAAGATTTCAATGMAACAATATAAATTATCCAACTGTAAGGCCAGTCTCAGTAGTGAGAATTTGTCACAGGAGAAAGGAAAGGGATTGGACCTTGGACTATATAAGTGTCCCATATTTAGTTCCAAAAGTGATTTGGCACATCATAGGAAAGAAGGAAATGTGATCTAATAGACCCTTCCTAATTCTTTTCTTAAAATTTTCTTTCTTCCCAAATTCCTTCAATTACTTTCGTTCCCCTTCCATTGAAATGAACAGTTAAAGTATATTGTTTCCGCTTCCCTTCCCTTCCCTCTGCGAATGGAAGCAATGAGGAGGTCTTGTTACGTTCAAGAGAGSATGATATCATATAAGTAGCTAATATGATATCCAAAGTAACTATATTTATTGATTTATTTTCAATCAAATTCACCATTGTACAACCTTCTACCCATATAATATTACACTTGAAGCTCAATATATCAAGCTTTCTCATAGGCAACGGAGTAAACTCATGGTTTTCTAAYCAACAACACATTATCATCAAGATTCAGATAACAAAGACTATTTAACTCTCCAATTAAATTAAGGAAAATATTTTTAACAATCATTTCATAATTCATAGATTTCAAGCAAAATCATTTTAACAATGGTATCATAATTCATGAAGTTCAATAGAATGAACATAAAATTTCATAATTTCTGCCGTTAGCTTCGATTAAATAATGAGAAGAAAAAAAGGAAATGAAAAAACCTTTTGAGGAGGATCATTATCTGGTTCAACCGTTTCGCCTTCTAGTTCAACATCAGATTCAACAATTTCATCTTCCTCCTCTTCTTCTACTTCTTCAACATGCGGCTTCGTATCCTCAACATCTTCGTCACTCTCATCAACGAAACTCGATTTCTACATTCACAATATTCCACCAATAATTAAAATCACAAACAAAAACACACACACAAAAAAATCATCGAAAACAAAACCCTAGAAAATTTACCGATTTCTCATAACCAGAGGTAGGAATCGTTGCGCCAAGACTGAAACCAAATTAAGAACGAAAATGAGAAATAAAATTTAAAAAAAAGGAAATTGCAAAACCTATTGTTGAATGCGAATGAAAATTACCTTTCGATGTATTCGCGGAAGAAAGAGAGAGAAGGATCAGAGAGAATGGAAGGGTTAGATTTACAGAGATCAACGAATTGCTTCAACTGATTAACTCGAGTTTCATCCATTGTTTAAAATCTTCGAATTCGAAGAAGATGATGATTTTTCAGGGAGTGAATGAATGAGTTGAGAAGTTTGTGTTTGGAAAATGGAAAACCCCTAAAACTTGTTAAGTATGGTTTCTATTTTCTAGCCTTCTAGTATGTTCTGTTGTTTCTTGTTAGAATGTTCTGTTGATTCCTATACGAGGAATTGCTAGAATACTAGAATGAGTGATTGAGTGATGCGARTCACTTGTGGTCACAGGCCGAGCCAGCGTCGCGCATAGAGCTATGGCGCGATTGTGCCTATTGACCTAATGCGTGTGAAATGGTGCAACAACCTTGATCGTAGAAGTGATCAAACTTAGTTCGGTTCGACCCGAAATTAGTAGGATTTGGGCATAAATTTTCGGCCTGAAATCAGATCGGGCCGATTTTTCAAAAATTTTCGCGGGCCTTGATCTTCACTTTTTGAGCATGTTAGACTTTTAGTTGATTTTTTTAGACTGGCCCTAAAAAACCTACTCCAATTTTCGGGCTTGGTGAAACAAAATTAGGACCGATTTCAAACCCAACTCGGCCCAATTATACATGTCAAGTCAGGTTCGAWCCTGGCCCGACCCATGATCACATCTACTTGACCATCATGTTTTAAACAAATTAGATTTCTATCATTTTTTTGACTTGTCATTTTATTAAGTCTGAAACTCGATTGAGATTGAGGATTACTATTCGAAGTCCATTTTTACTAGAATCAAAGTCCACCTTTCGTGTAAACTTCCTATATTACCCTTGCCCTAACATATACCCACCACCACCAAGCCCCTTACAACCATCGCCTTGACCCCTCGTCACGCCTGCGACCACCCACCCCACGCCTACAACCACCTCACCTCAACCACCAGGCCAACAACAAATTAAAGCAGAAATTCGCATTTTTTTAAGGCCATGGTCAAGCATCTATACTAATTAAAGTCCAAAAAAATAAAATATATTAAACAACAACCCAACGCCTAGGCCAGGCGTTGGGTTGTTGTTGTATATATTGCTTCGGATGGTTCGCATTGGTATGTGGGAGTACCAGTTATACGAAGTGGGAGTACGGCATACAATAGATTCAAGGCGCCAGATTAACAATTAGAGAGGTAGAGTAGTGGAAGGGCGCATTCGGAAGTTCACATGAAATATGGACTTTGATTCCAGTAAAAGTGGACTTCGTTTAGCAATCCAGATTGAGATTTTGCTTATTTCAGATAAAAACAATTTAATTGAAATAAATTATTTTTGAAAGAAGGAAATTAGATTAGAAATTAAACTGAACAGAAAATAAATTGAAGTAAACACACATTCGTAAGGGCTTTCAAAATTCAATTGATTTGTATAATTAAAAACACATGCATTTCAATCAAGATATTTACAAACAAATTTCACTAATTAAAAGTAAAAGGAATTTGTATAATAAAGTAGATTTTTTTTCTTTTTTATGACGGGAAGTAGAATTTTAAATCTAATCATATGGGTCATAGTTGAATACTATAATCTAAGATTTTGACACACGAAAACTTCAAACTACACCATTAAAAATTTATACATTCTCAAAGTACAAACTGAAATGGCTTACATAGAACTACGAAAGTGAAATTTCACTCTATGTTTATGATTCTAAATATAGTCCTAATCATATAAAACCTCTACAACATATTAGGGGTTTTTTACAATCGGAAAATATTACATTAACCAAATACAATGAAATGTAAAATATGTGCGATACATGAAATCGCAAAAAAAATAAACATCTAGTATAATGTCAAGCATGCCCCGAACACGATCAAGATGGCCATCAATCCAGCCCCTCTGATCCTGAGACCGGCATTTCCAGGAGGACTGCTTCCTGCAAAGAATTGCACAACCACAATCAATCATAGAACGAAATTTCAAACAAGAACAGTTTGCTTCAAGTAAATTCTTGGACAAGATGCATAATATTCAAACTCGGGGAACAATTAGAAAGATAGTTGATACTGCTAGCAATAATCAAGCATATTGGCAGAAGTAAACAAATTGCCAAAGAACCATTTACTATGGTATCGCGCGTGCAAATGTTCCTTCTGAACATTTTACTCAAGTTACCAAAAGAGTTTTCTGCAAATGGTTCAATGTTATCTCAATAACTAACAGATTATCAGTTAAACATTCAATAACTTGGTTAATCTCTGTTTTCGCCAAATTTCGTGACAGGTATTGAAGTGTTTTGGAGGAAAAACATTAGGTTTAACAAGCAAGCAATGCAAGGAAGCATCGAATATCAAGACCGTAGTAGTGAAAATCTGAATATACAACTATACAACCAAAATATAGCACCTGCCTATTGATTTTCGACAATTGGATGCCTCACTCAAATGAAGTGCGCGGGTAGTTCTGCTGCTAGACAGCAAATTAACAATGCGTACGTGTTCCGTATGGAGTTAATAGCAATCAATTGATCAAGTAAGACCCAGTTACAGTAGATGGTGCAAAATCTTGTACAAAACTGTTCCAAGAGATAATGCAATAAACTTCCATCACACTTAAAACCAAGTTTCCAGCATAACACATATGAGTAGCTAAATATAGCAAATACCAAAGGCAGAATAGAAGCTAGATAAAGCGCTATGCTACTGAAGAAATAGCACAAAAATCCGACCCAACCATAGAACCCTAACAAAGATTTTATTGAAACATTTGACATCCTAGGAACCGTAAAAGAYGTCACCTCAACTATGCTACCAAAGGCAGAATATCAACCCTCTAAAATAGCACAAAAATCCGACCCAACCATAAAGATTTTATTGAAACATTTGACATCCTAGGAACCGTAAAAGATGTCACCTCAACTATGCTACCAAAGGCAGAATATCAACCCTCTAAAATAGCACAAAAATCCGACCCAACCATAAAGATTTTATTGAAACATTTGACATCCTAGGAACCGGAGAAGACGTCACCTCGATAATATTAATCATATTGATAAAAGCCTAGCTAGGGGGAAACTAACATTTCCATCTACTTTTGAAATTTGAAGTAACCTAACATTCAAGATGAATGATCATTATATATGGGACTATGAGTGAAATTCATGGCATTGGGACCCAACACACGAGAGATTCGAACTTGGGACATCTATCGTATAAGGTTATACCACTAATCAATTTAAATTTCTTCTAAGTATATTAGAAACAATATGATAATATTGCCTTTGGTTCAAAGGCCTTGTGCGATTGCACCCCACACATGCCCAGAACCTCCACTGCAGATATAAAGCATGCTTCGATGAATTCTTAGTTCATCTCATATATTTGTCAATAATGCAACTTAAATATCTAAGACGTTGTTTTTGTCAACTGAATTTTGTCGAATTGAACTGAACTTATTTTCACTGAAATATTAACAAATTTCTTAAGAATTGAACTTATTTTCACTGAAATATTAACAAATTTTTTAAGAATTGAACATATTTTTACTTAATTGAACTGAACTTATTTTTACCAAAACTTGTTGAAATAAGTTAACGAGAACAACGTATGAGATAGAACTATTAGGCGAGTCCATTTGAGAATTGTTCAAATGGTTCATGTGACGCATGTTTGTAAATAGTACGGACTACGGAGTAGTTGGTAAGACAAAGTATAAGGAAAAACGGTTTTACATTAATTTATTGAAAAACCATGCACATTAAGCAAAAAAAACTGATCTTTTTTGTACTGTGCTAAAGTGACTATCATTACTGCAATAATAATTGCAAATGTGAGAAAGAAAATTAAAGTTACATTTTTCTAGCTTTAAATTATGCTAATAGAATTCCAAATTACACTTATATAGTCAAAAGTTATGTAAATTTTATTTGAAGTTACACTTTTATGTATTAAAGTGATCAGTTAAAAACAGTAACTTAAGGCATTAAAACCATAACTTTATCAATTCTATATATCAAAGACTCCGTTTTACAATAAATTATTGTAAGGCGGTTGCACACAATAGTTTTTGAGTTAGTAATGCTCCTCCTCTAAGAGTTGATATCCCCAACCGTCAACTACTACCATTACAAACATTCAATTTTTGTCTGAAAAAAGGACATTGTCTTTAAGCATGAATGCATGATACACATTATCTTTGATCATGTTTAATAATACTCCCTCCGTAACATAATTTTCGCAACGATTTGACATAAAGCAGAGAGGAAAAATTTCTAATCGTTGCGAGAATTGTGTTACGGATGTAGTACAACAAATAGAAGTAAGTAACCCATATAAAAATTCATTTTAGCTAGTGATCAAACTGCAAAAAAATGAAACCTGTGGTTGTAATTCCAGGCAATGGAAACAAAAATGAAATCATAGTAGGAATTTTTGTTACCTGATGGGGTTGACGATCCAGATGGTGATTTAGCCAAACCTGAACACGTGTCAAAGTATTACTCGTTGAATTACACATGTAAGTCTATTAATTGGTCAAATTTATATACCTTGACAATGCAGTCATTAAACTTTTGATATTTGAAAGCGAGTTTTACATAAATTATAAATATATTTCTTGAAATACATGTGAAATTCACACATTAATCGATATAATTAATTTATGTTACASTTAAAATATATGACAAAATCACATCACATTAATCAATGTAATTAATTTGGGAAATTCTCAGTGGTAACCTCCTATTTTTGACTTTTTCCACTGGTAACCCTGTGTTTTTTTTAATCCCAGTGGTGACCCTCAACTTTCATGGTTGTACCAAACGTGACCTTATTAATGTTTTTCCGTTAAATCCTATGATTTTCCGTTAAATATTAATAATTAATATTTAACGGATTTTGCATATATTTAACAAAAAAACCTCATTAAAGTCACGGTTGGAACAGAAGAAAAAGTATGAGGTCACCACTGGAATTAAAAAAACACATGGTTACCACTGGGAAAAGACAAAAATAGAGGATTACCACTGAAAATTTCCCAATTAATTTTTATAATTATAATATTTTCATTTCTAATTATCTTACATAATGCACTAGTGGTTCGCTTTTGCCAACTTTTTATATTTTTAACGTAAGTTCTTAGAGCACCAGCAACGACATCTTTCCTATTCCTTTTAGCCCCTTTTTGTGTCCTCATGAATGTTAGATATTGGGAAAGGATTCTATGGAAAGGAACTGAATTGCTCGGCCCCTGTGCCATAATTCGAATGAATTGCAAACTAACTACAAGTGCATACATCAACAGCTACATTTTTTATTTTGCATCCCACAAAATCTTGACACTTGTCAAGTAATTATTTGTTTGTTATTTGTGGGGTATATGTAAATAGGAGAAAAAAATATGGGAAAGGATACTTATTGATGTTGGGAAATTTTAAGGGAAAGGATGAGTAAAATGATTGGAGATAGTGGGAAATGATGTGGAGAAAAGAAAAAATGATGTGTCAAATGCAGAAAATGAGAGAGAAATGAGAAATATATTGATCCCAACAATAATGATGCTCTTAGAGCCTGTTTACGTTAACTGAAATCAACTGAATTGAATTGAATTGAACTGAATTGTATATTTTATGAGAGAGAAATTGAGTTAATAACTGAACTAAATGAATTTGAATTGAAATGAAAATAAACTAATGTAAACAGGCTCATAGTTTTTTTCCTGATCGGTGAATAATTAAAGTGCAACTATAAACGAAAGGAAAGTTTTCCCACTCAGTCAATTTTTTGGCTTCGTAGTTGACTTTTTCTAACTAATCATCTTCCTCCTAAATTGGAAAAAATTACCTTAAATTAGATTACAAAAGAAATATTTTGATTATGATGCGAGTCGAGCTCAAGTTAATTGTTGCTCAAGTCAACTCGTTACCATCCCAAGTCGATCTCAAGTAGCTCGTGAGCAGTGTTTAAACAAACAAAAAAAAARAAGAGAGAGAATGACTGACCTTTGCATATATCAGAAGAACCTCCGGTATCAATACGGCAAACCTTRGGAAGATTAAGAGCTTGAGTGATATTAATATGAAAAGCTTGGATTAAAGAAGGGTCGTTATAAATCCTGCAAAGACACTCCTTCTCGTTGGTGACGGCTTCTTTGAGCGGGCTGCAGCAGCTTGGCGGCGGCGTGGTGGTGGCGTTTAAGTAGTTGACGCATCCGACGAGCTTCGACGCACACGATGGCGTGTCCCCTGAGCTCTGCGCCGCCGCCGAAATCACCAGCAGAGCCACCGCAATGAACTTACTCATCATCTTCGAGTTTTGTTAGCGAGGATTTTTGTTGAGTCGTGCTTGTATTTATTTATTTATTTATTTATTTATTATGTGTGTTGAATGAATGCTGGAGTTTATTTATGGGTTTGAAATAAGAGAGGGGGGGCAGGTGAGAGTGGGGCCCGGGTTTGAGTGAGTTCACACTTTGGTGGTGGACTGGTGGGTTTTACGCTTTTACGTAGTCGCTTTTTACGCGGACATTGCTACATCTACGGATCGGGTAGTCWACTACACTACTAATAYAATAATAAAATAATATAAATTATATTGAGTGGGATATTATTTTYRATGTTYYCAACTACACTATATTAAAAGTGGGTAGACAACATGTTGGACASAAAGTTTTTTCATGCGGGGTTTATGGAATTGTAGTCATTCAKAATTTAAGGTAGTCGTTAAGAAGTTTCTAACTTTTAGTGCTATGTTATACTCTAATTTTGAGTATTTGTTCTTCCGAAGAAGGTAATCCTATTAAGCAAGCCAATTTTAGTAGCTAGGAGCCTAGGATTTTTATTATCGATTTATCGTGTGATTGAATTGTGTGGTTGAGATGGTTAGGTTAAAGAATGTTACTTATGCTTTTGTGTTGAGGAATGATGTAATAGGGTGAGGGTGAATGGTAATCCAATTGGTTGGATCATTTATCCCGATCTCAGGAGATCATTAGACATTTACACTGATACTCGTGTAGATAAAATATTTGTGAAGAAGGTTTTCCTATTGTTGTTGTGTATTCGTGTGGTTAAGATGGTTAAGTAAAGTGATGTTACTTGTGTTTTTGTGTTGAAGAATGATGTAGAATAGTAAAAACGAGGGGTAGCTGAAAGGGTTAAAATAATCGTTCCGATTTTAAGCCAGAGAACATTGGATTCTAGGGGTCAAGGGTATATGGAACCTTTTTGTTTTATCTTAGGGGTGTATTGGTATAAGAAATTGTGACATCTTGAATGAAAATAAAAACTTTGTATCACCTTTTTACTTTTAGTATATTCAGGTAAACGTAAAAAGTAATTAAGCAGTTAGTATTAAGGTCAATGAAGGGAGTATATCACTGTAATTTAACAA
>SNQN01000005.1:238589-260785 GCA_008642245.1 Bassia scoparia | reverse complement strand
ATATGTCAAGGCTTTCCTGTATACTAAATTCAATACTTAGCATCTTATTGGCACAAATTCTGAAATTGGCCAGGATAACAAATGCAGACACATATATGAGCAACCATCARACATTCATAAGGCTTAATTGACTCTGATCATCCTTTTTGAGCGGTTAGGGGTTTGTGTTTACGTTGTCAAACAGCTTTTTACACATAATTTGTACTATTTATATTGTTCATCTTCTGGAAAATTGCTACTTGTATTTAGTGATCAGTTGGACTAAGACACAATGGTGATTTCTTCCCAAGTTATCATGTATACTAAGTTTCTATAAATCACATCAAGATGGAAAGGCAGAAGCAGAAGAGTTCAGGGGAAAAACAAGAGGACATGAAACAAAGAAGAGCAAAAAGGGAGAAAGAGGCTACACTTATCAGATGTGGCAAGAGTGATCACTGATCAGTGGTAATGGAAAAATTCATCGACATTCCTTATTCGTGTTTCAGGGCAGTCAATTGACATAATATAGGGAGGGTACTTCTATTGGAATTCATAGGAAGYAGCTCAACAAACTTTCAACCATGCATGCCTAAAGTGCATGCCTTATTCTTGGCATAAATACTGGAAGTAGACAGGCATGAGCTTAGACTCTTAGTTCGCCTAAGTAGAGATGTCTTATAGACTGAGGCGCTACAATATACAATCCAAGTCTGTGTGATTGGTATGAAACTATGCACATCCTCGCCTTAAGAAATACGGAGTATTTTAAAACAATAGAAAAACACTCTTATTGATCGGTTCTATGAGARTGCAAAAGTTTAACTTCTAGTTTTCTATACTACTGTCTCCAGTCTCTACTRAGAAAGCACAAACATAATCAAAAGTAAACGAARWGCAAAATGGTCGGTGAGGTCTTTTAAATTCAAAGGTTGGAACAAGACTTTCCTGTAATCCCCAAATTGAATCACCCACCTAAGTGAATTGAAAGTCGTGTTCGTGCAATAATTGGATATGAACCAGAGTGTCAAACAACAATCTCAATCAATTTAATGTTAAAGCTACCTTGGTGATCATTTTTCATAGGATGCTAGAAAAATCCGACTCGTGTTTAAATGGCAAGTACCCCTTATACAGTTAATCTTCAACTTCAACACAATGTATACCAAGAACGAACTTCTTAGCATCTAAATCATGAACAGATTTATCCTATGATTACACATGAACAGATTTAACACATAGTATTATTATCAGTCCATTAAGACTATATTAGCATCTCCAACTAACCACTCTAAAACAACCAACAACTACCATCCAAATTTAATCTCTTTATTCTAAATTGCACATGATRCTAATGCAAAAGTCACATGATGCTAATACAAATTGCAATTAGGATAAAAATAAGAATATTTGGTTACCTGAWGCACTTGGAGTGGACCCAGTTGGAGATGAAGATGGAGACATTGCTGGAGCAGCAGCTGAAAAAGGGGGCAAATAGATTAATTAAAATGTTAAACATACTTATGTATTTGAATCATACAACAAATTAAAATATACTCATTGAAATGAAATTCCTTTCTTAGACTTCTGACAATGCAATTTCCTTTGAACAAATTATTAACTTAATTTGATTCTCATTAAAACATTAACTAATAATTATAATACACACAAATATTAGAAGCAAAATTGAAACAAAATAAAAATACCATACTATTTGAATTAGTAATTGTAGTAGTATGATACAGCAAATTTGAAGCATGATTACATACTCAATTGACATAAAGATTCAAACTTTCAATATAAACTTCAATGCCACTTCAATTCCTTCAAACCCATTATCAATTTGCTTCACAAAAACAGATTTTTAAGCTAAACAAACAACAYAAAWCAATTGAAACAGCAAATGATGGGTTAAAAGGAGAACCTTTGCAAAAAGTGTTGGGATCTTTGACAGAATCAACATGACAACGAGTGATGAGATTAAGGGCTTGAGTGACATTGATATTAACACCTAACAAAGATTTATTTAGATTGCCCAAAGGACTATCTTTCGTTGGTAAACTGCTTGTTTGGAGGGATCACAGCATTTTTTGGTGGTGGTGGTCGCATTCAAGTACTGAAACCGGCGCGAGCTTGTGCGCAAGTCGTGTGCGCCTGCTCCTCCGCCTTGCGCCGCCCAACGCCACCATACAACGCCACCAGTAGACCACCATTGCTGATTTTTCCATCTTTGAAAATAAGGAAAGAAGAAGAATGAATTGCAGTTGGTTTGCTCTGTTACCGATGTGATTGAGTGATGAGTGAGTGACTGAAATGAGTAATCAGATTTTCAGGGAGTTGTTTTATCTGGTTTGTGTGGATTGTTATTTATATATCTCTGGAAAAAAAGGTATTTGCAAATAAAGCGAGGTTTGTTACGAAAACAGAGTTGCGTCGAGTGAATTAAGCGTCGTAGAATCTCCGAATTGAATTGCCAAAGGGTCAGCGAAAACACCTTATAGTAGTACAAATAAAAAAACAGAGTATTTGTTTTCTTCTTGTTTTTCTCGGTGATTTGCTTAGTGAACGTTGTGTTGTACGAAAAGGTGAAGAGCTATCCATCAGAATACTTTATACTTATATGATTGTCCTTTAAGTGGTGTCTCCTTCCGTATAAATAAGATTATATTAAGTTATCTAATGTCATTTTGATGCGATCTAAGTAACTGAAGGGAATCAAAATGGAAGAATACGTTCATTTTATCATTTTGGTAAACCTTTTATTTTTGATCTAAATATATCTGAAATATACAGCCATTAAATTCTAAATTATAATTTGTTTAAATCCATTTTCACAAATTTTTATTATTTTAATTTGTTTTTTTTTTATTATTAAGGGTATCATGTATACTTGGATTAATTCCTCTCCAATTTATTTATGATTACTTCAAAGTGCCACTACATCTTAAACTAGTTTCTATATTGTAAATGGCCGTGCAAAGCCGTTAGATATTTTATTTGTATGCGTGACTGATAAATTTGGTTTTTTACTCATAAATTACATTCGCACATAACCTAAAGTAGTACTAGCTATGTACTTTATTAAGTCTTTTAATTGTACCAATAATTTTTCTGCCTAATAAAGGACTTTCGGTGTTAGTGCTAATTATAGAAGAACTGACAAGGCAAAGACGAGAATCAACTCTTGACATTACTCTCGCCTAATAAAGACTTATATTGTTTGTAAGTTTGTGACTTGCACGACTATATAAAGGTTCCTTTGCAATAGTCTTTGGCCAATGGCTTTAGTAACCGTTGGATTACAATTGCAATTTCTTTGCCATACATGTTTTAATTCTTGCAACGGCTTACAGCCTGTTAAAGGCACAGGCTCTGTTACAAGACCGATCTGCAATGAGAGTTTGCTTTATAGCCAACGGTGTCAATATAATTTACCAACTGCTATTGAAGCGGTTGCTCCTATAGCCCGTCGCAAGTAAGTCATCATATACTTCTTATTCTTCATAATCATTCAACCCTATAGACCCATTCCTTCATTGTCTGTCAAACCCCAACTTAATCATACCCAATTTATACTTAATAGGAGCCAGCATGTAGGTAATGTTGGGTGTCTTTTTTGTTTATTAATCACCTACATCATTCTTTATATTTACTTCGTTATACTTCTCGGTATCTATGGTCATTATATTAAGGATTAATAATGGACTTAATGCCCCAAATGTGAAAGTTGAACCGTAACTAAATTGCCATAATAAGAAATGTCGAGTAAAAAAAAAGTAAGAACTATTATTATTTATCATTTAAAAACGAAGAATAAAAGAAGTTTGTACTTCGTATTATTGTTGAAGGGAACTTAAGGTTTTGAGCCTCAAATTTTCGATCTGGATAAAGCTGAAAGGTGGACTGATATGTGAAATGTTGGCAAGAAGACGAGATCCATAATTCATGTACTCATCATCTGATGCAAACATAGGGAAGTATGGACCATCACTTGAAGTTCACAGTTCACACTTGATGAGGGGGGCCTATTTTACAGATCATTGCATGCATGAAGATTCAAAGACGAGTTTGTGCTTCTCTCGTGATGTCCACTCGTCGAAAGATGATACACATACACAAGATGTATAATCAATAACGAGAGAGCGTACAAGAAGAATCAAGGAATAAATTGCCACTCATGCATGCTGTTCTAGGTTGTCACTTTTGTAGTTTTGTTCTTAGATTGACAYTATTTATYCTGCTTTTTTTTTTAGAAAACTTTGAATATTACTGAAAAATCACGACAAACACATACGCATACAATTTCATAGATAGATGACATCAATTACAAATACATATTGGATGAGTCGATGAGACCAAGTAGTCTAAGCACTAKGAATGGAAGGCTACTTAGTTAACCATTAGTTAGCTAACAAGAGGAAATAATCTAACAAYCGAATTTAAAGTTGTTAGCTAATCAAAAGATGTCGAACAGACCCTAAAATAACAATAAAAATCCATTGTTAGCTAATAAAAATTAGCTAATCAGCCTCTAACTCTTTAACCTAGAAAGCARTTGAATGTCATATTCGTAAATATGTAGAAAATCAATAGTGAGAAAGGGACCAAAATCTTTTGTAGCACTAATTTGTGCCACTTATTGTAATTAGTCCAAATTATCAGTTAAAATTTCACTTGCAATTTAATTTATGAAATAAGCAAAATGAGAAAGAGCTCAGGCCTTCAGTAGAACATCAAAGCAGCCCAAACCAAGAGTGGGCCCATAATAGCTGATCCAGTCCATGCAACATTGCTGGCTCCTCCTGTTTTCAAACCTGTAATGGTTTAATTTTGTTAAAATTAATCGTAATTTAGATTTGCTTTATTTACACAAAAATTCAAGATATTACTCAAATTATAAGCAATACAAATATTTTTAATTATTCTTTGTTGTATCGATTAATCATGTCTATTGAARATTGTTGTGATAATTATAGTGTTTGGATTGCATCACTTCATTTCAAATGACGGAACTGAGACAATTATAGTRTTTGRATTAGAKGTGATCAAATGGGCGAGYCGGATCGGGCCGGACTTGTATATAAAAAGTATARCMGAAATTCGCTCAAAAGAACGGGCTTATGCGGGCCGGGCCGGGCTTTTGCACTAAAAATTGATTTTTTGGTTGCCCAAAGCCCTCACTTTTTTCGGATGAGCCGAGCTAATGTTGATTACCTCTAGTTTGGATATTCAATAATATAAAATGAGGGTTTTGCCCAGATTGTAGAGCTATGACATGATAAATCAYGAAGRTAAAGATTTTAAATGATAAGACAAGTYATTTCATTTGAAATACTTAAATTCTACAATTCAAACGAGGCATTTGAAATGAAAGTTAATTTCCCAAACACATATCACGAAGTAAATTAATAATTTTGAATCAATAAATCGTCTTCGACATAGCCATAAAATTGCAAGAAATATGAGACAAACCTGGAGCTGGAGCTGTGTCTGAGGACCCTGGAGTCATTGACGGACCCTCTGAAGGAGTCATAACAAGAGCTGTTGTTGTACCAAAACACCAACCAAATACCAATTAACTTAGTTGTTATTTTACTTAATTATCATTTTATTAAACTTTGACAATTGACACACATAATTMTCATTTTATTCAAGAGTTTTCATTCTAAAACTTGATTCTCGCAACACTTGAATATTTTATYTTCAACAAATAATARCAAGAGTTGCGAGAATTACGAGACGAAGGAAGTACAATTTAACATACTTTCATTGCAAGGAGTAAAAACGAAGGGAGTAGATAAAAAGTAAAACCTGGTGCTGAAGCAGCGGATGGAGACATTATTGGAGACCCAAATGGAGACATCATCGGAGCRCCGGAGGGAGCCAAAGAAACTGTTGCATGAAAATGAAAAATTATTCGAAAATTGATATGAAGTCTATACCAAATTACTTACTCCATGTTTGTTTTTCGTTCGTAATATTTCGACTTTCACACTTGTTGAAACAATATTTTGATCATTACTATTTTCAATTATGTATTAAAAAAAAAATTTAACATTTGAAAATTCATACAACATAGAGATGAATTCAACTAGATATTTGTATTTGTCAATTAGCTTTTTAGTTAATATAATAATCCTCTTTATCAATATAGTGACCCTTATTATTTATCACTATAATGATGTAAAGTTAGTGAAAATGGATTACTATATTGATATAAAGGATAGTTATATGCTTAATGCACAATAAATTTATTGTGCATCTGATGCATGCAATACCTTCTGATTAATGAAATCTTTTAGTTTCTCGTTAAAAAAAGATATTATACATCAACACATAATAACATTTTGATTATTTTATTTATTATTGAATAATGCTCGATAAAAATTGGGAAAAACTTTGTTTATTCACTGGGTAAACTAACCATCCAAGAAATAATAGAGCATAATTGTTAAGATGATATATGTATCATTTTATTGTAAATTTGTAATTCCAGCATACAGGTCTAAAATTAGTTAGTAAAATAAGTGTTAAGTGTGTAAACACGCAAATTGAATTCTATTCTCTCTATTTGTTCCCTTTTGTTTGTACTTTTTTTCTTAAATGAAATTCCTAAATGTTTGTTTTATTTATAATTTTTTCTATTTTTAACTTCAACTTTATTCACTTTTTCCATAGATAAATTATGGGTTATGATATATACAACCCTTAAGGCTGCATATAAGAAGCCAAAAAATGAAGATTTTCAAAAAATTAAACATTTATGATATCATATTCTGTGATATAATGAATAATTACTCCTTACTTAAGTCAATTTTCATTACTTTACCCAATTTATTCACCCAAAATTATTTTTTTAAAAAATCACTCACACATTTACTTTACATAACTTATTCAACTATTTATCAAACTCAATCAATTCTTAAACACCGTACCAAATTGGTATGAAACATCTATTAAAAAACGGATACAGTAGTTAATTAGATACTTTCTTAGTTTGGTGTGGTGTTAATTGTCACAGTAAAAAGTTATCGCACGCATCGCGTGCATTAGAAAACTATTGAATGGATAATAAAGTGAGTTTCTGATCGAATTGAATGATATATACAATGAATTGTTTAGAAAATGACTTGTGTTATAGTTTACTGGATCCACTCAAGTCAATTAGATGAATATTGAAGATTATTGACATTAATTACCAAACAACAAGTAAGATTCTTTTCCAAATTAAACAAGCATAATCATTATGAAATTTAGACTAAGCTAGGTCAAATCATTCGTTTTTGGAAAAACATAGCAAGGAGAGTTCATAATCCCCAATTGCCAAAATATAAAACAATAATTAAACAAGTAGTTTTTTTTTTATATATAGAATTTATTTCAAAGGCTAGTATAATACAACTATACAAGTAGTTCACATTGATTGTTTAAATTATAATTATTTGACTCTCCACTTTAAATCACACATTAACGTGCCAAGTCTCACCCAAAGCATACATCTTATAAATTGAATCTCAAGAAACAAAGAAAGAAACAATACAAAACAAAACACAAAACTAACATTACACACGTAACACAATAAATTTCAGCATATCAAGAAGTTATTTACTAATAATAGTTGAAAAATAAAAATGAAGCAAAGTCTTATGCTTGGGTGCTTGGTGGTGATGTTGGTGATCTTAGCACCAACACCAGCACGATCACAGGACGATGAACCGTAGACGTACCGGATTGCGTTCATGGACCTCGACCCGTGGTGGGCCGTCGTCAACTCGACAACCGCAAGGCCACCGGCACATGCTTGCCGGCCACTACTGGAGTGGATTGAGACTGATTTCGCCTCGTGTTTCTGCACAATATCGGCAGCATTGACATTATTCAGACCTTGAGCCTTAATGTTACTGAGGCACTCACCCTCCCAGAACGTGTGGCATAAAGTTGATATCATTGCTGAGTGCCAAGGTATGTACGAATATGAATAATACGTGTGCATGATAATTTAATTTTAGTTCCTTTTCTTTTTATTTGTTTTTTTTGACAAATAAAGAGCTATTCGAACCAACATTTTGTTAGTTATAGGGTTGAGACAGAGTGCAGTCTGGACCGCACCAAACCGCAATTTGACGGTTTGGTTTGGTTTGCGTCTGAAAAGTGCCGGTTTTTTCCCAAACCGCAATTTGCGGTTTGGTTTGGTTTATAATTTTTTTAAACCAAACCAAACCGCAAACCACAATTTAATGTTTATAGTTAAATCCCAAATCGCAAACCATAAACCACATTTTTTAAAAAAATACTCTTTGTTTAAATTTATGGGTTTTTACATTTACTAACGTTAAGTTTTTGTTTTTTATATATTATTGCAGAGTATAAACTTTGTTAAATTAATTTTGTGTTTTGCAGTAAGAATTTTGTTTAATAGAATATTTTGATGTTATAAACAAAGGCTTGTCATATATTGTTAAATTGAGTATTTAGAATTTTTTTATATATAACAAAGTGGTTAAAACCGCAAACCACACCGCACCAAACCGCAAATTGCAGTTGTTTGGTCGGTCTGAAAATAATTGCGGTGCGGTTTGGTTTGAAAAAATCTCAAACCGCAAAATTGCCGTTGGGACTCCAAAACCGACACCACGCTCAGACCTAGTTTAGTTATAGTGATAGACTAGCTTACAATAAAATGACAAAACAATAACCATCACATGTTAATTACCTAAGGGTAAAAAAACGATGATTAATTACCTAATAAGATCATTTTTTTAATACTAATAAACCTTATGACTATTTCTTTCATCTAGTGTTATTCGTTAATTATTGAATGTTGACAATACGATGCTTCATTTTTTTCTTGCAAACACTCTTTTGGCCATCAGAAGCCCCAATGCGAGGATCGTCTGCTCCCATTTCAGGTTTGCAATCGAGATTTTCATCTCTTCATATACTTGATCTGTGATATTATATGTTGGCAATAATGTTCAATGAAACCGATAGGTGAGTTAGGGCAAAGTATGAGATAACAATTCCAACCACAATACAAAATTACTACTAAATCTAAGATGTTTTCACAATGGGGGTTTGGGTTCGTTGTATTGAACTAACCTAGCCCTGTGAAAGTATAAATATAGACTGGTCCTGTTCGTTAACTTTTATATGCTTACTATTTATATCACGCGAGGTGCTGCTTAGACATAAAAATTTATACAAAGTCAAATTCATCATATATGTTAGAAAATTAGCAATGAACAATATTATTTATGAAATAAAACTATGTTGACTTCAAATTATATGTTTTATTCCAATTTGGAGTAACCCTTTCTTATTGATTTAAGTTTTCACTACATAAGTTACACAATAAATGCATTTCCATTTTTAAATAAATGAGAGGGAGAGGGTAATTTAGGCACATCAATGTCATTAATTTTAAAACTCATTAAGGTATTAATCTCTATTTGATATAAGGGAAGGGGGAGGAAGATGTGTGTCCCCCCTCTTAAAAACCTTAACCCTTAATGAAATTTAAAAATAAAATTGATGTGCCTAGATATTTCCTTTAGTAATTTATGTGATTAAATGTGAAAAATTGCATTATTATGTGAGTTAATCGTCAAAAACATTAAACAAATGAACATATTTCAAATTGTATTAAAACATTAATAACTTTTATTTGAATTTCAACTTTGAAGACATTAACTATTACAAAATAATTACAATTCAGAAAATATGATATTGCTAATTAGTTATAAACTTTTATTATGATACAACCATAGTAATCATTGTTTATGAAAACGATACAATTTTCATAATACAAGGCACGATGCGCTGTGCACATTAAAAAACTAGTCTCTATTTATATAAGCCAAGGGGGGAGCAAATGGTGTCCCCCCTATGGAAATGTCCCTTATAACCTTAATGAATTAAATACATTGTTTTTAAAAAAAAAATTAATAATCTCGTTTTACTCTTCAATTGTTAATTCTGCCAAAATATTGGAGCAAGGTATTAAAATGTGTATTGCATTTGAAATGTCAACATACTATACTCCGTAATTAAACAATATTTAGAGTGATTTTCTTTTCTTTGTCATAATAAATACTGTAACAAATGAAACATTGCATAAGTTTAAGTACACTAATAAAAAGATTTCAATTGACAAAATATTGATAGGATTACACAAAAAGAAGAAAAATGTAAACTAAACATTCATATTAAAAAGTTGGGTTTACACTAATCAATATATTAATGAATTATGCATACCATACTAGTGGACCTACTGGAAAATTAGTGTAAATTGTACTCATACAACCATCATCTTAACTTACTCCAGTATAATGTCTACTACGTATATTTCTAAACATTATTATTTGCTAATCTTTATTATTTAAGCACAAGTTTTTTTTTCAAACATGATATTATTTTTCTTTTGACATACGTGATATAAACTTAGACTTTTAGCACGCGATGCGTGCATGTAATTATAAAAATGTTGTTGTATTTGTATCTAATTTTTTTAATTACTATGATTTTCTCTTTGTGATTGAACTCGAAATAAAAAATGATTAAAGATTTTGATTACTCACTGATTAAACATTGACATATAAACTTTAATTGTTTATTAAATAAACAATATTACAATATAGTTTAAGTTGATTTTATATAATTTTTAAAAAAATGACACTTTCTCGTTCCAAGGAAAAATTATATAAACTTTAACACTTTTAAATTAAATTAAATTAGAGATAGGAGATTAATTGTACAATTTTTGAAACTATATTAAAGTGAGTATTTATTAGTCAAATTAGTTAACATAAGTTTTTGCTAATTGATAAAAACTTTCCCTTTTTCTTTAATTTGTTGATTATTGTTAATAATCTGAATTATTTCTTTAATAAATTGATTGAATAGCTATTTTGGTAAGTTTAGATAAATAGATGGCATGTTGTGTAATTTCAAGCATGTAAGGTTATATTTGAAATTTTCATAGAGGGGACGCCATTGCTCCCCCTTCACTTACTATAATAGACAGATAACCAATGATGAACAACTAAAACCAAAAAAAAAATGTTGATATATAAAAAAATATAAACATTTCTTTCGTTAACATATTACTTACGCAACGTACCTCAACTCTAGCAGGTACACTGCATAAAAGCAAATTAGCTTAGGTACAACAGTCACATTTTAAGACGTCTGGACGACCCCAACTTCCTCCTGCCTCTAAACTATTTCACGTCTTCAAATTCAAATAAGAGAATGAATCACCTATATATAAAGTCATTATACGAGTAATTTCTTATTAAATTTATTTGAGCAAGATGGTAGACGCTTTTTCCACTTTCGTTCATATGACCATATGAAACTGTGACTTCTAGTATGTTCATTGATGTGAGTGAGAGCATTCTGACTAAAGATCATAGGTGGTGGTTATTTTATACTTTGACAAAATATTTTAGGCAATAAATATTATACGACCCAGCCCTTAGATCGAGCCTTCAGCAATAGTAAGTGCATTAATAATCGTTTTATCTGAGCAAACTAATAAAAAATGTATAGTATTTATTTACGTCATTGGGATCTGTTTTGACAAAAATTTGCAACAGAAATTCACATGATTGTCCATAAATGTTTGACTTTTTTGAAACAACCTTCCTTGTTTCGACTTCTTATATGCAGTCCCTAAACAGGCGTCCTTTGAAAATGTATCATGATGATTTTTTAATTATGTTAGATAGAAATCGCTAAGTAGGTCTTCCATATGCGTTATTATTTTTATTTTTATTGGTCATGTCCTCCGCTCAAGTGTAGTGTTCTTAGCTACGTCTTACACTTTGAAATTGTTTTATTATTAACGAGTGAGATGTGTATATAAAAATAGAGCATTTTAATTTAAAATTTTTGATATACATTGATATCTGTTGTAAATAGATCATTACAAAGGGAAGACCTAATAGCGCAGTAGGTTTTACCTTTGTATGTGATCAAAAAAATGCATGGTTTTTCATGTAGGGTGGTGCTATACTTCGTCTACAATGTACGAGTAGTTCATTTAAAAATAGGAGGAAGTTTAATGTCAGTATTAGAGTAAATCTAGTATGGATTGAATGTGTATTTAAGTCATTTAAGCGGTTGATGTTGTAGATATTGTATTCGTAGATTTAGTTTAAGAGTGTATTTCAGGTTATTAAATTCTTGTAGGTAGCTTAATCTAGTGATTATCAATTATCATCTAGCGATCACACATTGCTGAGCCATTTTGAAAAGTGACCATATGTACTAAAATTAAAGAATAAGAGGATATTTCATATATTGATACTGCCATTAATTCCAATTGTCTATTCATTCCAAGTTTATCCAATCATGTAATACAAATATATAGTTATATCTTATAGATCCTAGAAATGTTAACTATTATATTATAAGATAATGCTAAAAAAATTTATGCTAACTAAAAAACTCAATTATTTTACATAAAAGCACATTTCCTTCACCATCTTTTTTTTTTCTCTCCACATTACTTCCTTTTTTTCTTAATGCTAATTAAACATAAGAAAAAATGGAAATAGAATATTATACTTATGATAGTACTGTAAGTTATGTTCTAATGTTCTTTGGAAATATAAGGTTATTTCTATCTAATGATTTCTGAACATAGTTACTGATTTTGATCTTTTTTTAGAAAATCACAGTATTTAATTTCAGAACTGATAATTTGGAATTAATTGATGTTAAACATCAACTTCACGAGTCTATTGCCACATTGGATCTTACCACAGGAATTATCGTGCAACTTGCAATCATCATCACAACCTAAATCCAAGAGCCTAATCTTTAATGCTATTCTAACCGATTAAAATCGAATAAGTATAAACCTGCTACAAAACTTTTATTAAATATGGCTTAAACGTCAAAATTATAATGTTCCGTTAATTTTTTGATGTTGATTGAAATCAAAAAAACCAAATTATAATTCAACAGTCTGGTGCGCGGCTCGCACAGAGGCGGCACTAATAGTAGTCGTATCTAATAAACTACTCTGTCGGCGGATCGAGGTACTTTCAGGATCTGGACTAAAGGCGAAACTCAGCGCCAGTAACGTGCATGGGGCTGAATCAATCATCTTTTTTTGGTGCTACTTTGATGCTTCTTTAAGGCAGGATGACTTTGGGCTTCACAACTTTTCATCAAGTCTGTGTAATGAATATACTGTTTGCAGAAGTTTTCAATTAAATAATATAATTCGCAGGCAGTACTTCAGTAATTAAAATCTCTCAGATTTGATTTTCTGTTGTCCACTGACATTCTGTAATGTACATGCATTGTAAGTTTGTAAATGTAAATCATTCGAAATATGAAGTATTATACTACATTTTTTGCCCTCCATTCTCCTTTAATCTCTCCGTTTTTTCAATTGACGTCCTCTATATATTGCGGCGTGCGTAATATTATCCTTAAAAGTTATAAACTAAGGAACAAAAAGTTCATAGTATTTTTGATAATAAGGGAATTTCAGAGGGTGATGCCTTTGAACTTTCTGGCATATTTCATGTGTGCACACGAAAGGTTTTAAATTTCAGGCGCATATTTCATTTTACCTAAGTATTTCATTGAGTAGATAAATACATACTAGCAGTGTGACTTTTCAATCGTTAGTATTTCACAATTGAAATTCCATTAACACCTAATTTAAAACATAATACGGAGTATTAAATTCAAAAATGTTAAAATGTTTGCCTTTACGGAAATAATTGTGTGGCAAAAATTGTATTAGTTTGTATAGTACAACACATGAGCATGAACCGATTGATTTTTTAAACAAATTGTAGTTGAAGTAAATTTGCAAAATGGGTCGGGTTGGTGCCGATCTTGTTTATAAAATGGGTTTTCAGGTTCGGTTTATGATTCAAATTTATCCGGATCGTTTTTCAGGCCAACACTAAATAGAATTGTTTCAATTGTTTTAATTTGCCAGTATAAAACTAGCTAATAGAAATAAAACAACAATTAGTTAAGGCAGACAACAAAATTGTTGTGTAAAGGGATTAGATTTACAAAGTAGTTGAGTGTTAGACATGTCAGAAATAACACAACTCTGTAAATCAAAACTCATTATGAAGATCGCTGCCTAACCATCAACTTAACAATACCAGATTTCTTTATTTTCATTACAAGACGTCGAAAACCTGCTACACTAAACGTCCGAGGAATCTTCCATTATCTCTTCAAGCTTAACTCCATAAAGCCATAATGGAATAAATACAAATAAATCACTAATAGTATAGCTATCGTTTTTAAGGTAGATGTTTAAAGGTATCAATTTGATAAATTTAGGGTACATAATTCACCTACATCTGTACGTCAGTATTACGATTTTGTATCTAACATCTTTCTGATTCAAAAATATAGTCAAATGAGAATTTCCCTACGTTATAGAATACCGTCTAGCGGCTTAAATAATTAATAGATCTAAAACTATCTAGAGTTTTTTTTCGGTATAATTATTCAACATTAAATCCAATACAATTTATAGATCTAGTTAAATGATCAAAGTGCCCATGTTCTCGACAAAATTGTGTTTATGTTGACTAGATAGTCGGGAGTCATCTAAAATACCGGAGGAAGTATTAGATTGATGTAAATTTTATTCTGAAAGGTGAGTTACATTTCCACCTAGCCGTGCATACTTGACAAAATGCAACCGCTCGAATTTCAAATAATTGAACTTATTAATAAATTGAACATAGATTGAACAACATTGACTGTCATCTATGTGAGAATCAACAAACTATAACAAAAGAGAATCAAACCTTTAACACAAACTAAGCATAGCATCATAACATACACACTTGAGCATATATTGTCATGCAGCGTCAGGTGGTAAGTAGTAAAAGAGAAAAGACTGATGGAGACCAAGGACTCGTTGTGGTGTTGTCTCTGCTTATAATTGTCGTGTGATGTGCGCTGTTTCTGATATAGG
Source organism: Bassia scoparia (assembly GCA_008642245.1). Taxonomy (NCBI): domain Eukaryota; kingdom Viridiplantae; phylum Streptophyta; class Magnoliopsida; order Caryophyllales; family Amaranthaceae; genus Bassia; species Bassia scoparia. The sequence goes on along the minus strand of SNQN01000005.1, from coordinate 245,835 downwards.
TTACGTCAGGCCAGCGCCTTGTTAAAACGCCCCATCCGACAATTTCAAAACACAATAGACGGCTCAAGGAAGGACCAAGAGCGTCCGGCTAAATGCGGTCGTCAAATAATAAAAATCGACGTTGACGAACCGGGTTCTCGGGCGGTCCTCATGTCAGCGGTTCGTTACCTCAGAAACCGCGGACCCAGAAGGCTAGCCTACAACAATGTTTGTCCGAGAGACCTTTGTCACAGCTTAGCCCAAGTGGTTGCTTTCCAGGAATGATCTCGAATTGTCTGCTCCATCTTACCAGATAGTGCACAAGCAGACAAACTCAGAGACTGTCAACCACGTAGTAGAGAAACAAAGCTAACTGCATTCAATACCACGGTGGTTGTAACGCACACTTTTGTTGCGTGAGACTCTACCCAAGCCCGTTTGTGCGGCCCTTGGAATTTGACTTAGTTGCTGCGTCTGCCAAGTGATATACTTCTTCCGTACCTGTTGTTAGTTTGTACCTGCTAATGTTTTTTCTAGAACATCGCTGGAGTTGAATTGAGGGGCACAAAAAAATTGCCATGACTTAAGAGATGACAAATAGTTTAATTAACCTTAACATTCAGATACATTTTGACGAGAAATGAGAAGGAGTAATTAATGATAAATAGAGCATTTCTTATTTAAAAACAACTTTTTGACTTTTTATCTAAAAATTAATGAGAAAAATAATAAATATATGTTGAAAAGTTAATTTCGGAGTAAGGCATCTAATAGTGAATAGAGTTATATTTACGGGACCTGAGTGCTTTCATTTAATAGATAGCCGTGAAGGCCTTGTTTGGGTAGTCAAAGGAAATAAATTGGTTGGTTGGTGATTCTGGTTTTGCATTTGATTATTGTTTATTTGGGCTAGGTTCATTAGTTGTTTGAGCCGCCGTTGTTTGACTATAAAACATTGATCGAGAAATTAGTTGTAGTTGTTAGTTGTTTACATTTGTAAAATAACCAATCTATTGTAGACCTTTTTTTAAAGGATCTTTAGCTGAGTATGTTTTTGTATAGCCCAATTAGGGGATCACTAAAATTAACATGGAGGGTAAGTAGTAAATTAATTTCAGAAGTTATAAAGCAAGCTTAGCAGGACTCTTTACCCCAAGGCCTAACAGTCAAATCAAAGTTCTCAAGTTAAAAAAGCTAGTAGAGTGACTTTGGTTGAAAAGCTAACTAAAAAGTTAATAAAAAAATATAACCCCACCTCCCCAAACACCAAATCACCTTTTGTTGGTTAGTCGAATTGGTTTTGACCAGATTGAACTCAACTAAAAAAGAGCTCGAAAAGTCAAAATGTCAAATTAACCATCTGAATCCAAATACCAAACAAATGAGCGCGAACAATTAAACTATAATATGTTTCAGTGTTCTACTGACATAAATGTTATACGGCAGCCTTATGTTTTAATTTACAATCCGAAATGGCTGCAATCCATAAGCAAATTAGCCTAAAAGTATATTGCTTTAAAATGGTAAGTATTATTAGATTTTATTAAAATAGCAAGGTTGCACCAGCTTGAATTATATTTAGACCAACTGATATCATAAGTCGTTTAATCTCATTGAAAATCTTCATGTTCTTTGGCAATTTATACTTTAATATGTCGCCATGCCTTCAAAGGGAATGGATTAATTAGAGTTATAGTGCCACTAAAAACACCAAATTTATCTATGGAAAAAGTGAATAAAGTTTGAGAGAGTTAGAAAAATAGGAAAAATTATAAATAAAACTGAAAATCATTCATTAGGATATCTTCATTTATATAAAAGTAATTAATAAATTTTAGTATTCACATCTCAAAACAAGGGAATACATTTCTAGGCTTAGATTTTAAACTGAGTTAATAGGATAATCAGATTTTGCCTGATGAAAGTTACACATCTTAACACTTATACTAATTATACTAACCTAAATTGACCTGTCCATATGCGGGAATTACAAATTTACACATAAAATGAGTACATATATCATCTTAAACAATTTCATGCTCTATTATTTCTTTAGGGTCCCATATGGTGTTTTGAATTCTTACCCAGTGAATAAAAACAAGTTTCTCTAACCCAAAATTCTTTAATCGTCTAGCAGACCAATTTCAATTCACACTAATAAATTACTAAGTACAATCAAAATTTTTATTAAAAATGTGTTAGAATGTGTGCAATAATAGATACACTTTTTTTAATCATCTCGCAAAAAGGAAAGAAGCTAAGTAATAGACGCATTCATTAATCAGAAATGCCGTTTAATGGGCACCTATACAAAACATGCAACAGATTAACGGAAATAGCATCCAATAAACAATAAAAGTTTTTCTATTGATGCATTAAGTCAGTAATAAATCCCAAATCTTTATTTATCAATTTAAGTAACCAAATCTTGATTTTCTACACTTAACTTTATACATCATAGTGCTTATAATGTGATAAATTAATAAGGGTCTACTATATATTAGCGATAAATATCACAAAATATCAAGTCTCTTTATTGGAGTGTACAACTAAAAAAGCTTACAATTTTGAGCACAATACAAATTATCTAGCTCTAATCACGATTCATCTCTAACATTGTGCTCTTCTCTTTAATGAATTTTCCATCAAATGTTTTAAATAGTTTTTTATTCTAAGTACATAAATTGCGATCAACTAAAGTAACCAGGATCAAAAATAATTGTTTTCAACAAGTTGGATGGAGATCGAAATATACGAACGAAATAGAACAACAAACATGGATAGAGTAATTTTGGTATAGAAACTTCATATTCAGATCTTTCGAATATTTTTTCATTTTACGATGCAACAGTTTCTTTGGCTTCCCACTTCCGAGCGACCCTCCGATTATGTCTCCATTTGTCGGTCATCACAAAATAAAATGTCTCCATCTTCGTCTGACTTCAGCACCAGTGTTTTTAACTTTTTTATCTACTCCCTCTTTCTGTGTCTTTTACTCCTATGCAAGTGAAGTATGTAAATTGTACTTCCTTCGTCTCGTAATTAGTCTCGCAAACTCTTTGCTTTCTACTTATGAGTTGAAAAACTAAACAAATTGAAAAATATTGTGCCAAAGATGTTGACGAGAATCAGAGCGTTTTAGCCCTAGAGAATTAGATAATACTCTTAGAAATACTCATTATCGACGTGAGACATTATCGACACTGTCCAGAATATCAATTGATACAAAAGTTATAAGTGTAAAATGATAATTAAGAATAAACAAACTAAGTTAATTGGTATTGGGATTAGACTACATGTATTCATGGTTACAACTAGTCTCTCCCTTTCAACATGAGCGCCTCCTTCAAGGGTCCAATCTTCATTAACGAATGGAGTAGAACACCGGGAACCAAGATGACTCCAATGGTCACTACAGAACAGAGCTCGGCTCCAGGGTATCATCTCAAGTATATTCTTTGCACAACAGAGTTGGCTACGTCGACAGCGGATTTATTGAGGTTCAAAATTATATTTACTTCGTGATATGTGTTTGGGAAATTAACTTTCATTTCAAATGCGTCGGTTTGAATTGTAAGAATTTTAAGTATTTCAAATTAGAAATTAACTTGTCTATCATTTTAAAAATCTTTACCTTCGTGATATCTTGTGCGCATTGGTAGTGCACAAAATTTTACAAAGAACTCGTTACAATCTTGGCGCAAAACCCTCATTTTATATTATTGAATATCCAAAACTAATCGGAACACATCAACATTAGCTCCGCTTCTTTTATCCGCGGAATAACAAGTGAGGGCTATACACAACAAAACAAAATAAATTACAGAAAAAACAAATTGCATACATCTGTTGCCTATTACATCAAGCAACCAAAAAATCTCACATTTATTTATCGTGCAAATTAAAGCCCAGGTCAAACGTCACCAGACCCCTGCAATTAGAAGCCCGCTATCTTTTTCGATGCGAATTTTCATCTGTAGTGATCGTTTTATATAGCGATATTGCTCCGGCCCGAAATGGCCAGGCTCGCCCATTTGATCACCTCTTAATCCAAACCTAATAATGTGTCTCGAAGTGTCACGTCATTTGAAATGAAGTGATGTCGAATCCAAACACGGGTATACTAAGTACACAACAGATGTTTTCAATAGACATGATTAAACGATTACAACATAAGAATAATTTAAATCCAAATATATTGTATTGCTTATAATTTGAGATAATATCCTTGAGAATTTTCTTTCGTGTAGAACTAAAGCACAAATCTTTAGATTACTAGAATTAATTTTAAACAAAAATATAAACCCGATGTACACAGGTTCTGAAAACAGGAGAGCCAGCAATGTTGCATGACTGGATCAGCTTTTCTCCCACTCTTGTTGGGCCCTGCTTGAGCAATGTTTCTTATGGAGAGGGACCTTACGAGCTCTATTTCTCATTATTGCTACGGTATTTGCGCAACAAAAATTAAAATTGCAAAAGGTGAAATTTAACTTGATATTGGAAACTAATTACAAATGAACATGGCCACTTACAAATTTTAGCTGCTACAAAAGATTTGGTTCCTTTCTAACAATTGGATTTTCTACATATTTACGTAGAAAATACATTATGAGTCTTTCAATTGCTTCTAAGGAGTATAAAGAGCTAAATGGAATTACGAGGATCACCTGATTAGCTAAATTTTTATTAGCTAACAATGATTTTTATTGTTTTTTATAGAGAAGCGTTACCAGGTTACCCTCGTTCGTCCGATCTCATCTTTATGAGTTTTAAAGCTCAACAACTCTTAGCTAAAATATCCAGTTTCAAATTGTGTGTGTCCTAAAGATTATTTCCTAGCCTGTTAGCTATACTAAATGGTTAACTAAGTAGCCTTCCATTCCTAGTGCTTAACTACTTGGTCTCATCGACTCATCCATATGTATTTGTAATTGATTGTCATCTATCTATGAAATTGTAAATGCGTATGTGTTTGTCGTGATTTTTCAGTAATATTCAAAGTTTTCATAAAAAAAAACAGCAGATAAATAGTGTCAATTCTAAGAACAAAACTAACAAAAGTGGACAACCTAGAACAGCATGCATGAGTGGCAATTTTATTCCTTGGATTCTTCTTGTACGCTCTCCGTTATTGATTATTACATCTGTGTATGTGCTATCATCTTCGACGAGTGGATATCACGAGAGAAGCACAAACTCGTCTGCTTTGAATCTTCATGCATGCAATGATCTGTAAATAGGCCCCTCATCAAGTGGCAAGCGTGATAACTACAGATGAAACTTCCAACGTTGACAATCAGGTACCAGTGACGCTACGCGTGATGTTTTTCATCACAGACATTCGCACTTAGCTAAACGACAACAATTAATTAGATCATCTCGTCCGTACTTTACCTTAGCCAGACGACTATTAGACAACTCAATATGACGAACAACCACCTCAACAGCCATTACCACACAAGAACACTTCTGAAAAAGACATGGATTTGTAATTGGCTCACTCAAAGACCTTAAAATATTAACAAACGCACAGTTCAAGACATCAAGTAACCATACCGTAATCCGAGATAGCTACAGCCACACTTCTCTACAATTTAATATCTCTATCGCGCAAGTCATTTCTAAGATGATAAGAGAGACTTCGGCTCACACTTAATAGACTGTTAACATACTTCTGACTCGTTCTTTTCCTTACCGCAACCATATAAATATTAATTTAATCGCACATTTTAGATTACTGTAAAATGAGCAAACATTATGTGATCATATGTTGAAGCATTAACTACAACTCAACTATAAAATCATAGAACATCCAGACTTGATAATATGAGTGATCAATCTGATGAGAGACGCGACTTCAATACATTAGTAACGACATAATAAAGTTGTCGATTTCATCTGTTAAAAAGGTCGAGCAAGTCAGTTATTGTTGGCACCAAAACCGTCACAGCTAAGCATGGCCGATCTTCACCACAAAGAACCTTTCCACTCCAATAACAATCAAAACTGACTGCCAACTTTCACATCATAGTGATCAAGTATATATATGATCATTACCACCCGAGGGATGCCCAACAGAACGCACCTCAATCGAACCATAACCTTAACATAGTCTCGTAGCATAATTAGTAAAGTCTATATAGAGTATTGAGAGTGATGACTTCGTAAGCTGTCGGGTCTCTTGCATATGATACAACTGCAACCATCGGAAAATGTGTCTTAGATTCAGTGTGTGACACAGAGTGGAACTCTGACAGAGCGCCATCTCACTACCAAAATTTCATGACACTATATCTGTAGTACCTTTGTGCGACTGGCGACAGCAACAATCATAACCTGCCAAAATCCGCATTCCAAAGTCATGCGAGTTGTAACAATCTCATTCATTGACCCCTCTGCGCCTAAAGAGGTCAAACTCGTATCCTTCTACCCGCCACAATGCAACGGCGACTTGCTCTTAACATAGACTTCTGTTCTTAACCCCGTACCTCACTTACACTCACGTCGTTAGCTCGTTGCCTGTTCGGAATGTAAACATGGTTGTCTCGAAAAGCGATACATCGACATCAATATCACTCCCAACGGTTAGCAATCACACATTCAGCCATGCCATAAAGATCAATCAAGAAACCTTTATCTAGTAGTGCGAACATAGTCAAACATCACTTCACCAAGACAAGTAAAATAAAGTCTTATTAGAGCAGAGATAATGTCCTAAGATCCGATTCTCGCGAGTGACCTTATCGCCCCACTTGCCTGTGTAACACATATTAAATACTAGCAGCCACACAGAAGCTCTGTATTAGGCAGAAAAAATTATGTCGGCTACAATTAAAGATAAATAACGGGCAGAAGTGGAGTCAGATTCGAACGAGCTCACTCGACTTTTCTCTGTACGTGAGCATTGTAAGCAAGTTATCAGTACAGTGACACTGCGTCATTAGAGGTTGATGATATCTGCATAGAGAAAACACCACTTAACTCGGTAAGCCATCAATACAACACATTCATCTCACACTTCCAACTAACATCTCCGAGGCGATACCATCATTCATTTCTACACACATAAACAATACACAGTCTTAACCAGATGTACATGGGTTGTAATTCATGTATATATATCATCATGTCGGAGAACTGCTAATCACCTAATGGCTATCACTCACGCGTTATAAATAATAATAATAAAAAAAAAACCCCATGACAAAATTGTCACAGAGATAATGCTGGCAATCTCACTCTGTGTTGAAATCTACTCGGAATA
>SNQN01000005.1:202362-229080 GCA_008642245.1 Bassia scoparia | reverse complement strand
GTGTTCACGTGTGTAATGTTAGTTTGTTTTTGTTTGTATTGTTTTTTCTTGTTTTCTTGAGATCAACTTTATAAGTGTATGCTGTTGGGTGAGACTGGCAAGTTATGTGTGATTAAAGTGAGTCAATAATTATATTTAACAATCATGTGAACTACTTGTATAGTGGTTTTATCTAGCTTTTGAAATAAATTCTATATATAAAAAAAAACTATTGTATTAATTATGTTTTATTTTGGCAATTGGGGATTATGAACCTCTCTTGCTTGTTTTTCCAAAGAATATTTGACTACGCTTAGTCTAAATTTCATGATGTATGCTTGTTTAAGTTTGGAAAGAATCTTACTTGTTGTTTGGGTATTAATGCTATATCTAATTCTATCTAATTGACTTGAGTGGATCGTAACTATTAAACAGTCATTTCTAAACAATTCATTGTATAATATTTCAATTCGATCAAGAACACTATTTCAACATCATTAGTTTTCTATCGCACGCGATGCGTGCGATAACTTTTTACTGTGAATAACACAACCCAACATAAGAAAGATTCATATTACTACTGCGTATCGTTTTTTATATAATGTTTATACCAATTTGGTACGGTGTTTAAGAATGATTGAGTTTGTAAAATATTGAATAAGTTATGTAAGGTAAAAGTGTGAGTGAGTTTTTAAAAAAAAATATTTTGGGCTGAATAATTGGGTAAAGATGAAATTGACTTAATAAGGAGTAATTCATATATTTGGTATTAAAGTAGCTGGTAAAGTAATTTAGAGTTATTATTTATTTTGGTTGATAATAATTATTTGAAAACGATCCCAAATGCAAAACTGGAACAACTTGAACAACGGAGGGAGTATGTAGAAAATAATAATAATATCATGTTATAAGTAGTAATATATTGTTACTTTTATTGTACTTGTACGAGTAATAGTTTAAAAAAAGAGGTTGAAAAATTGTTTGATGGTTTATATATGTTCGATATGCAAATAATTGGAATTTTAGTTTAGTATTGATTATTGATAAAGAATTATGGTGTCAATAGTTAATAACATGGTTTTTGTTTTAAGTAGAATTCAAAATAATATACAATTTACTCAGTTATTAAATTGTACATGTATGGCTGTATGGGCAAGGGGGTTAGGGTAATCTATTAGACATAAAGTTGATTGCTTATAGAGATAATAGAGATATAATAATTAAGACTATTTGATTGCTTTTAAGATGACATAAAGTGAATTTTTGTACTCGTATAAGAGTCGCAGTGTATATAGCAGATGTTAATAATAAGTCAATTTAATAACTTAATCAAAAAACTCATTTTATTATATATATTCATTACAAAATAACTATCTAAAATAAAGATTGAAAGAGGGGAGAGGGTAATTTAGGTGGATACCATGCGATCACTCCTCCTTATATTATAGAGATAAACATTAGTCTATGTTTCTTTTGGACTTAATTTTATGGATTTGTAGTTAATTCGGTTATTTTACCTTGTTTTATTTATTTTTTATCTGAACTCAACATTGAATGCTCCGTATTTGAAACTGTATAGTTGTTGAAATAAGTAATAATATAGTCTGATCAATAAAAAACTGCAATATCATGTGGATTTCCTCTAATTATTAATAGTGTTAAAAAAAAAAAAGCTCACATAGAATGAGGTAGATATATACAGTTTATATACGGAAGAGCGTTGATTAGCTTCTTGTTTAAATTTAAATATACCTTCTTTCATTTCTTTTTATTTGCAAATTTGCATTTTTGGTTATTTGCATTTCAGAATGTCTTTTCTATTCTACGATTGGTTAATATAACTTATAATTTTTATTTCTTAGCTCAATAAATGTGTCACTGACAATTAATAATTTCTTAGAAGTTCGTAAATAGATGTATTAGATTCTAGAGTTTCTAAGGAACTACTTGTAGAAGTGATTCCCTAAATTTAGACCATGGCCAAATTTAAAAAAAATTTAAATGTATGGAAATCTCTGTAGGAGTCTTAAAAACTCTAGGGATTTAACCCGTAAAAATATTTGTTAAAATAATTAATCAAAACGGTGCAGAAAGATATAAATGGAAAAAAATCGAGTAGTTTATATACACTATATAGCCTACTATAGGCATTGATCCTTAAAGAGGTAACGACTTATTAGTTTGAGTTGTCAATAATTATGCTAATTGCGAATTTTTATTTTTCAACTTTCTTGTTTTATATTTAATAGAACCTAATTGCAAATTTACAATATTTTTAACAGATGGTCTATGAAATAATGTCATCAACGTTCAAGTCGTTGTAGTACTAGATGCATCTTCATGTCATTCGTTAAGCAAGTCTATAAATCTAGCTAATAATTTGATGCTCTTGTATCGCATGATTTGTTAATCAAGTCACTTACTCTGTAATTAATTTTATAATTGATATATTATATAAGTAAAATTAATTATTTTAATATTAATCATTGATATTATAGTGGTAATAATATAAAATAATAAGAAAGGTATTAGTGGAATATAATATTTATGTCATAAATCAATTTTTCAATCTTAAATAAAGCGCAAATAAATTTTGTCAAACATATTGTTTAACCGGGTATATCTTCAACAAAAAATTTAAGCTGATGGTTTGAGACTCGGGGAAATATAATATATACTAATAACACATATTTTTTTTATCAAAACTACTATGGCACTAGCTAATCAAACAAGCCAACAGCCAAGCCAATCACCGTTAGAACACTTATATCTCTGTTCTGATGGAAAATTCATAATAATGTTTGTTTGTGTATTATATATCTAGTGACAAGGAACTTCCAGAATGGTCTTAGTATAATGTACCCAAGCAAACATATTTTAAAATTATTTCTTTAATTTCTCGGATTTAACTTGTAGAACCAACGGACAAGATCGTCGGCTGAGCCATTGATCGTGTTGGGGGTTTGCTTTTTTTTTTTAGTTAATGAAATTGGAATCAATTAACTATGTGTATAGTTGCAAACCTAATTTGTTTATCATCAAACCTTTTCAATTGTGCTTCAGGCTCAAGCTTCAAAGCAATAGAGAACCCAATCCTACCTATAAGTTGTTGGTTGGCGAATAAGGAGTAGCTCAATCTAAGTGCTTTGAGTCTCTGAGAAGTATCATACTGAAGATTCTTGCAATTTGGTTAAGGAAGAAATAATGGGGTGGCAGGACCACGTTTGATTTAGTTTCTTTGTAATTGCTTTTTTTTGGGGCTTAGCCCTTTAACACACCGAAAAAAAAACACATAAGTTCGTAGTGATACTTGACAAAATTTCAATTCAATCTAATCTATGGCAAATTGTATACAATTATAATGAAGGTTTACAAACTTAGAGGTTAGTCCCAATACATGATAATAAATAAATGATTACTCGAGAAAGAATATTATTATAGAGAACGCAGAGTCAATTTCTCACTAGTTGGATAGGTTTAGTAGTAAGACATAAGCACCAAGATACATGAGGTGGAATGATCGCAGTCCATGCGAGCTTGTAACGGCATTGGTTCTGGCAAATGTCAATATTGAAACTAATTGGTATGATACTCGTAGTATAGAATTATCAAGCGTAACCGGTATCCTGAAAATTTCATATATTAATAGGGTATGGACATCAAATTTTGAATATATTATTTACTACGGAGTACAATATTTTTTTCACACAATTCAATAAAATCTAGTACTATCAGTATTGTGAAACAAAAGCAAATCTGAATAATGAAATAATTATCAAAGGGGCATGTTAAATGAGATGAATCTGATCCATGCACATTAAAGTGATGCATGCCATTGACCTTCATAATCATTCTAATATTTGGACCAAATTTATATTATGTATCTTTATAGGTTGAGTTGCCACTGAACATATAGATACGCATTATCATCATGCAGTATAAACTTTAATTTGAGGATTGTCATTCTTTTTAAATTGGAAATAGATATCATTAAGAAATGCGTGCTCAGAAAGATAAAAATAAAATAAAATGAATGAATAAACAGAAAGATAATATATTCTTCAAATTCTGCAGGGTAGAATGCTCAGGGTGGGGTGCTGTAGGGGTGTTGCGAGGAGGTCCAACAGAACATTGGTGATGGAGGCTGGCGAAGCCGTCATTGTCTTTAATAATATAATAATATATACAAATTGTTAGAGTATTTTTAAAGTATATAACATAATTTCGTTAAGAAGGAAGTATATATATATGTTTACCTTGGTGCTATGCTGGGTCGGAGCTGATCCACTTGACTTAGGAAGCTCCAAGGCCCGAGTGATGTTAATATAGTAGCTGAGCAAAGATGTGTGTTTGAAACAGCGCAACAAGGCACGAGGCAACTGTTTTTTTTTCACCGCTCGGAGCGGGTCACAACAGGTTGCCGTGGAGGTGACCGTTGAGTTGGGGCGGGCTAATCCACGGCATCAATGCTGAGGCAGGACATGTCGTTGGAGGTGCTGTGCTTAGTGCCATTGAGATCAATGACAACCACAACGTGCGAAACATACATCATCTCATCTTCCTAGAGAAGTGGCCTTTTAATTTGTTTCCTTTCTTTTTTTTTTTCCTTTTTCTGTATTATTTGGTGTTGAGTTTTGGTAAGTAGTATTGTTTATAGCCTGCACTGTTTTGTTGTTATACAATAATACAACACTACAATGTTGCATGGTCATGTAGACTAGACTTGGTACAATGAATGATGATGAGCCAGTTGGATCAGGTTGTGATGTTTGTTATTTTCGATGTTAAGAGATTAGATAGTGATGTGAATTGATTCAGACCTCGATTCGAGTATGATCACATATAATATTCAAAACGTTAATTATTATTAGGCGTCTACAAAATTGATTAATTGACAAGACGACATTATGAGCGGGTGAGATGACATGGAAATTCCTATCTATGGATTGACATCTGAATGCATTTGGAAATAAAACTGGAAGCAAAAAAATGATAATGAACATGTTGTACAATAAAATATTCATTTTTTACTAAAATGCCATTCGTGTTTGACAATTTTTTTAACACCATTGAATGACTAGGCATTCCGTGTGAATGCTAATGGGGCTAGTTGAGTATAGTAGTGAGTACAATACTAGTAAAAATGAATGACAACAAGATATCAACTTATTTTTTTGTAAGGTTGGTTCATTTTATATCATGTGTCTATAGTTACTTTGGTTGATGGTTACAATTGATTAGCGTGATGACACTTGTTATATATAATAACTCATGATCATTTATTTTTGGGTACCTAGACTATGTTAGACGAACAGTAAACTTAGCGAGGGGGTCTAGAGACCGACTTCAACTGATCACTCCACCATTGTTATTTATGTGACGGATGGATTAATTTCTCATACGTACAATTCACTTTAATCTACTTAGCCCTAGATCTTTCGCCAAATAAAAAAAAGGAACAAAACTCTAACTATCTTAATTTTATTTCTACTCGATTTATGTTGTATACGTCAAGTCCAGGATAAATGAGTATTCAATGATAGCTTATCAATATACGATACATAGTGGCTAGGGTCCAAATAGACAATATTACCTGTGGGATCATTATTTATTCCCTAGTGGATGTATTATTACGTTACAGTCGAATAGATGGTTCATCAGATAGACTCATTCTGGTGTCTTTTGGAATCATCGAGTTTCAGTCTCCTCTCAAGGGGTGATAGGGATTAAGATGTTTTAAATAGTAAAATTTGAAGTTGTGAAGAGAAATCTTCTACTCGATCGTTAAACAGCAATTTATTGAAACTCGTACCATGACCAGTAGGGGGTTTAATGAGAGAAATAAAACAAGCAAAAAGTATAGCATTCGATCAGGTTGTCATGTTTGTAATTTTCGATGTTAAGAGATCCTAGAAATAGTGATGTGAAATTGATTCGACCTCAGATCTCGAGTATGATCACACTAATAATAATTCAAAACGTTAATATATTATTAGCCGTCTACAAAACAAATGCATTAATTGACAAGAACGAAATTATGGGCTAGTTGAGTATGTAGTGAGTACAATACTAGTCCAAAATGAAATGACAATCAAGATATTCCAAACCTTATTTATTTTGTAAGGATTGGTCAATTTATTCACGTGTCTTAATAGTTTACTTTGGATTATGGATCTATAATTGATAGCAGTGATACACTGTTATATATAATACACTCGTGATAATTTATTTTGGGTACACTAGACTATGTCTAGACGAACAGATAAACTCTTAGAAGAGGGGGTCTAGAGTACCGACTTCAACTGAATCAACTCCACCTTTAATTTATGTGACGGAGATTTAAATTCTCATACGTACAATCTCCACTTGTAAATCTATTTCGCCCTTATGAATCTTTCGCACAAATAAAAAAAAGAACAAAACTCTTAACTACTCTTACATTTTATTTTACTCATTTTATGTTGTACATCAATCCATGGATAAAATAAGTATTCAATGATAGCTATCATATACGATACAAATAGTGGGATAGGGTCCAAATAGAACAATATCTACCTGTGGGATCATTATTATTCCTAGTGCGATGTTATATTACGTTACAGTCGTACAGATGGTATCAGACTCAAGACTCATTCTGGTGTCCTTGTGGGTCATCGAGGTTCCGGTCTCACTCTCAAGGGGGTGATAGGGAACTAAGATGTTTTAATAGTAAATTTGAAGTTGTTGAAGACGAAATCTTCTACTCGATTCGTTACACTTTATTTGCAACTCTCGTACCAATGACCTAGTAGAGGGGTTTAAAGAGAGAAAATAAAACGAGGCCTAAAAAAGTATAGCATCTGATTTTTCACGCACCTATAAAAAATCGAGTAATTACTCATTTTTATTTTCCGATTTTAAAAAAAATCTTTTAGACTTTTGAAATTGAACGTGGGCCCAATATTTTCTAACCAATTGACTTTTGCCGTTAATTCTAAGGTGATCATGTGACCATATTTCTTATTATGGTCCCAAACAAATATTCATGTCAAAAAATACAAATGTTTATCTTCAAATGTAAATGTCAATCTCCAAATGTTAAATGTTCATTTTCAAATATAAATGTAATGTCGGAAAATGAACATTTGCACGATATCATAATGAGGAATATCAGTAGACCTACTGGACTTTTKTTATTCAACCTGGGGCTGATATTTTGGACCGAGCTCGAAATTGGGCTGGAAGCCCAAATAATGGCAATAAAATGGCTACCGAAGCCTGACAAAATTCAGGAATAAAGCCTGGCCCAAATTACCGGGCCAAAATACCCGTTTGACAGCCCGWTACCCGGCCCTAGCCCGGACTAATTCATCTCAAAATTAGGGTTTATGGTGCGCCACTGAATATAAACCTAGCAGCCACAAATCCCTTCTTCTTTGATATTCTTCACCACCTCCATTCTCTCTCACTCTCCTCATCTTTCATCGGCGAAAATGGTAAGCTTCTTCTTCTTCTTCTCGCTTCTGTCATTTCTGATCTGAATTCCTAACCGCCTTTTGGTTTGATTGATCGTTTGTTCTGTAAAATGCTTTGTTTGTTTATTGAATTGAATCGATTCATCAATGCTTTGTTTGTTTATTGAATTGAAAATGGCTGTTTTTCCTGTTTGATAGGCTCCCAAAAAAGGTGGGAAGGTTGTTGCTTCGAAGAAGAAGCCTGTAAGTTTGCTTCCTTACTTAATTTGTCTGTAATCTACTCGATGWWTTGTTGTTTTTGTTTGCAATTTGTTAGGTTGTTATTAGATTGATGCGTTGAACTGAGCAATTAATTTGTTTATTCTTGTTTGATATGATTTTGGTATTCCTGTMTCAGTTTGYTGTTTTTGTTTGTTGATTTGCTTCATTATTGATTGATGTTTATAACAGAAGTTAGTGAGCTAGATAATTAGTGTCGTAGTTTGATGTCATGAATGTTTTGCCTGATGTTCAAATCGCAAAGTTCTGTCAATTCATCGTTCAAAATCATGTGGAGATATCTAGAAAACTCGACATGGAATTAGGTTTTGTGTGAAATGTCAGTTTTAAGTGGTGATACAGAGCTATGGAGATGTGTGTAGGTTGTACTACAATGTCTGATATTGATTTTAGTTTGAAATTTTTTCATCGAATTAGTCTTTGCGTGACGAAATTTTGAAAACTTGAATTTGATATCGAATTAGACTGTAAGTGAAGAGGACATTTTGAAAATTTGATATCGAATTCGGCTTTGTGTGAAGATATTTTGGAAAACTTGTCATCCAATTAGGTTTTGTGTGATTTGTCAGTAAGTGATACGGTGCTATGGAGATAATGTCTGATTTAGATTATATTGTTGGTATAATAGGAGAAGGCTGTGAACCCATTGTTTGAGAAGAGGCCGAAGCAATTCGGTATTGGTGGTGCTCTTCCACCTAAGAAGGATCTCACCAGATTCATCAAATGGCCCCGTGTCGTACAAATCCAGAGGAAGAGAAGAATTTTGAAGCAGCGTTTGAAGGTTCCCCCAGCANCATAATCTTCTGTTCTGATGAAAAATTCAAATAATGTTTGTTTCGTGTATTATATATCTAGTGACAAAGGATATTCCGAAATGGTCTAGTATAATGTACACCAAGCAAACATATTTAAAATTATTATCTTTAATTTTCTCGAATCTTAACTTGTCAAGAAAACCCACGGTACCAAGACTCGATCGGCTGAGCCCTTGATCGTGCTTTGGGGGTTTGACTTTTTTTTTTTTAGTTTACAATTGAAAATTGGAATAATTAAACTACTGTAGTATAGTTTGCAAACCTAATTTGTTTATCACAAACCTTATTCATTGTGCTTCAAGGCTCAAGCCTTCAAAAGCAATAGAGACAAYCCACATCCTTACCCTAATAAGTTCGTTGGTTGGCGAATAGAGGAGTAGCTCAACTAAGTGCTTTGGAGTTCACTGAGAAGCTACATACCGAAGATCTTGCCAATTTGGTTAAGGAAGACATAATGGGAGTGGCATGACCACGTTTGATTTAGTTTCTTGTAATTTTTTTTTTGGGGCTTAGCCCCACTTTAACACACGAAAAAAAAACAACATAAGTTCGTAGTGATACTTTGACAAAAATTCAATTCAATTCAAATCTATGGCAAATGTATACAAATTAATGAAAGGTTACAAACTATAGGTTAGACTTCTCCAAATACATGATAAAATTAAATTAAATGATTACTCGAAAAGAATAATTTATTAGAGAAACGCAATCAATTTCTCCATAGTTGGAAGGTTTAGTAGTAAGACATTAACGCAACCAAGATAAACATCGAGGTGGAAACTGATCCAGTCCATGCCACGCTGCTACCGGCATTGGTTCCTGCAAAATTGCTCAAATTGAAACTAATTGGTAAATGATACTCCGTAGTATAAGAATTATCATGCAGTAACGTATCTAGAAATTTCATCATATTAATATGGGTATGGACACAAATTTTGAAGTATATATATTATACTACGGAGTACAATATTTTTTTCACACCATTCAATAAAATCTAGTACTATCATTAATTTGTGCAAAAACAAAAGCAAATCTGAATATGAATAATTATACAAAAAGTTGGCAGTACAATGAGATGAATCCATGACTCATGCACTTAAAAGTGATGCAATTGCCATTGAAACACTTCATATCATTCTATCATTTGGACACAATATTTACTATATATCGTATCTTTTATAGGTTGAGTTGCCCCACTGAACCCATAATAGATACGCCATTATCATCATGCATGTACTATAAACTTTAATTTGAAGATTGTCATTCTTTTTAAAATTGAAATAGATGATCATTAAGAAATGCGTGCTCAGAAAGATAAAAATAAAAATAAAAATGAAATGAATAAACAGAAAGATAATATATTCTTCAAATTACCTGCAGGAGTAGATGCTCCAGGGGTGGGTGCTGTAGGGGTGGTTGCTGCAGGAGGTCCACCAGACATTGGTGCTGGAGCTGGCGAAGCCGCTCCTTGTCCTTTAATAATAATAATAATAAATACAAAATATGTGAGAGATATTTTATTAAAGTATAACAATTATTTCGTTACAGAGGAAGTATATATATATATATGTTACCTTTGGTGCATATGCTGGGGTCGGCGCTGATCCCGCATTGCACAGGAAGCTCCAAGGCCCGAGTGATGTTAATATTAGTAGCTGCAGCAAGATCCGTGTTTTGAAACAGCGCACAAAGGCACGGCAACTGTTTTTCAACCGCCTCGCGGAGCGGGTCACAACAGGTTGCCGGTGGAGTACCGGTTGAGTTGAGGGCGGCGCTACACGGCATCAATGCCTGAAGGCAGGACATGTCGTTGGCAGGTGCCTGTGCTTGTGCCACTGATGTCAATGACACCAACACCGTCGCGAAAACTCCCATCATCATCATCTTCCTAGAGAAAGTGGCCATTTTAATTTGTTCCTTACTTTCTTTTTTTTTTCCTTTCTTCTCTCTATTATTTGGTGTTGAGTTTGGTAAGTAGTATTGTTTATGCACTGCATGTTTGTTTTTATACAAATAATACAAATATACACTACATGTCTGCATGTCATGTAGACCTAAGACTTGGTACATGATGATGATGAGCCAGTTGGATCAGGTGTGATCGTCTTGTAATTTATCGATGTTAGAGAGATCCTAGAAATATGTGATGTGAAATTGATTTCGCACTCAGTAGATCTCGGAGTATGATCATCATTAAATAATTCAAAACGTTAATATATTATTAGCCGCGTCTACAAAAACAATGCATTAATTGACAAGAACGAAATTATGGAGGAGACGAGGTGAGATGACTGGAAAATTCCTAGTCAATCCAATTGGATTGACAATCCAATGACATTTTGGTAAATAAATTGGAAAAAAAAAAGATAAATGACAATGTTGTAAATAAAATATTCCATTTATTTACTAAAATGCCATTGGTGTTTGACAATTTTTTGTAACCCATTGAATTGACTAGGCATCCCTCTGACATGACTAATGGGGCTAGTTGAGTTATGTAGTGAGTACAAATACTAGTCCAAAATGAAATGACAATCAAGATATTCCAAACTTATTTATTTTGTAAGGATTGGTCAATTTATTCATGTGTCTTAATAGTTTACTTTGGATTATGGATCTATAATTGATAATGATTAAACACTGTTATATATAATATCACTCATGATCATTTATTTTTGGTAACACTAGACTATGTCTAGACGAACAGATAAACTCTTAGAAGGAGGGGGTCTAGAGGCACCCGACTTCAACTGAATAACTCCACCTTTAATTTAATGTGACGGAGATTAAATTCTCATCGTACAATCTCACACTTTGTAATCTACTTCGCCCTTATGAATCTTTCGCACAATAAAAAAAGGAAAAAACTCTTAACTACTCTTACATTTTATTTTACTCATTTTATGTTGTACATCAATTCCATGGATAAAATGAGTATTCCAATGATAGCTATCATATACGATACGTCAATAGTGGGCTAGGGTCCAAATAGAACAATATCTACCTGTGGGATCATTATTATTCCTGAGTGCGATGTTATATTACGTTACAGTCGTATAGATGGTATCAGACTCAAGACTCATTCTGGTGTCGCTTTTGGATTCATCGAGGTTCCAGTCTCACTCTCAAGGGGGTGATAGGGAACTAAGATGTTTTAATAGTAAATTTGAAGTTTGTTGAAGACGAAATCTTCTACTCGATCGTTAACACTTTATTTGCAACTCTCGTACCATGACCTAGTAGAGGGGTTTAAAGAGAGAAAATAAAACAAGCCTAAAAAAGTATAGCATGCTATATTTTTCATGCACCTGTTAACAAATCGAGTAATTACTCATTTTTATTTTCCGATTTTTAAAAAATCTTTAGACTTTTTGAAATTAAGAACGGTGGGCCCAATATTTTTAACAAATATGACTTTTGCCGTTAATTCAAGGTGATCATGTGACCATATTCCCTTATTATGGTCCCTAAACCAATTTATGTCAAAAAAAATACAAGTAGTGTGTGTCAGTCTGTTGTGCGTGATCTTGTGTGCGGAGCGGGTTAGTGTTTTTGTTTCTTTTTTGGTTAGCGGAGTTCTGGCGATGCCGAGTGTTCTGTTGTTAGTATATCTGGGTGTGTATGTCGATATTCGTGTAATATGATGTCTTTGGTGGGCGTTGTGATAATCGGGGGTGTCGTGTGTGAGATAGATTTATGGGTTGTAGAAGCGTCATGTGTTTCGGATTCTAATGTATGGTCTGTTTGTCTGTAGGGTGTTACGGTTGATCGAGTTCTAGACTCGCGAGGCTGGGATTTTGGCTTAGGTGATGTTGTAGTGGTTGTTTTTGAGTTCTGTGGTATGATGATGTCGCTGTGGTAGTGATGGATGCGCGTGAAGCTTGGACTCGTTCTGTTTGTGGCTGCTGGGTTTAGGCTGTGGATATCTGTCATGGTGTGGTTGCTGTTAGTGTGTCGGGTAGGTGATTTTGGCTTTGGTATGTTATGGTCGTTCTGACGCGGACCGGTCAGTATCTAGCGAGTTGCACGTTGGTAGAGGCCGCGTTCGTTAGTTTTGTTTTTTGGGTGGTGCCATTGCGGTGATGTAGAGGTTCGTAAGGTGTGGGGTGTTTTTCGTGTGATGTGTGGTGTCTGTGTCGTGCTGGGATCTTTGGATTCGTATAGGCCGGTTGGTCCTTGTGAGCCATTTCGGGTTTGCGTTGGGTGGGTGTGGCTTTGGACTGGGTTCGGTTTTTTTGGTAGGTCTGGAGTGTGTTCTGGTGTCCTTGACGTTGTGTGGCTTAGTGGTGTGAGTTCGGTGCGGTGGGGTCTGTCGTGATTTGTCTTATTTCTGTTGACAAATTTGTGACTATGGTGCTTCATCTTCAAAGTGTAAATGTCAATCTCCAAATGTTAAATGTTCATTTTCAAATATAAATGTAACTAGTTTAGAACCCGTGCGTGTCACGGTATTATTAATTCATACATACAATAATTTCTACCGAACGGTTGCTTGTAGCTAGCGTATATTTCTTATTTTGACTGTCATGTTCTTTTTCAAAAGAATTATTTGTTTCAATATAGAGGTGATCATGGGTCATGACCGAGCGAGCTTGGCAATATGAAATTGGCCCATTAATCGGCCGGGCCAGGCGGGCTTGAGTTCGCCCTAAAATTGATGCCAAAGCCCGAAATATTTAAACGGGCTTAGCAGGCTTTTCGGGCTTCCGAGCCGGAACCAAAATTTTAATTAAATTGCGTGATTTTTTATGGCCAAAGCCCGCACAAAAAAATAGAAATCGCCCGGGTCGGCTCACTTTGAATAAGCTCTATAGTTCATGTAATTGTTCTTTGCACTACTTCAATCATGTATAACTTGAATTGTTTCTTGCATTGTGCTTAGAAAGAATGATAGATTGTATTTGTTACGTCAAATCCATTTCTCTAGGTTAGCTTTATCTGATTTTTTTACTATGACAATGTAGATGTAGATAAAATGAATATTTTAAATTGATTTTATAATTAAAATGAAATACAATATTTGTAATAGTTTATTTAATTTAATTGAAGTTTTTTTCAAAAATAAATTAATGAACTGCTGACATCATTCGTGCGGTGTGAGGTTGACACATGGACAGGATGATGTCATCATTGCATCATCATCATTCTGTTTTAGTATATAGTTATAATATATATATATATATATATATATTATATATATATATATTATATATTAATATATATATATATATATTAATTTTTAGATGTTAATTTATTAAAATTTATATAAGTAATTTGACCAAAAAAAACGGAAAAAAAAGTTCAATTAAAAATGTGTAGTTACTTTGTACTCCCGTTATTTGACTAAATTCATCTAATAAGGGAATTTAGTACTATTCATTATAGTAAGATTCCTCTAAATTTTCATCAATATATAAGTATGGTATAATCAAATATTTTAGAATTCAAATTAATCTTATTGTATAAAATTGATTTGCGATTGTCATAGTGTTTTATAAAATTATTACGATGATGTTTGTATTGTATAGTACATACTACAGAGTATAATATTATGATATTATAAAAGATATTTCTTTGTCTAAATTTAGCTTAAAATAAATAGATTTCGTAATGTGTTTATATTTTATTGATTGATTGATTTACAATTTTAAATAAATAGTTATAAATTATATATTGATAAGGAAGAATCTTGTAAGAATTAAGTAAATATATTATTTATTCCGTATTATTTATTAGTTAATCGATTTAATTAATATGTTATATAAATAAGTTTAACAAAAAATAAAAAATAAGGAAATAAGCTTTGGAGGGAAAAATTTTAACCGACGTACCATGTGGCATTTTTGGTTTCTGCTTTAGTATATAGTTATTGATGTCGGAAAATGAACATTTGCCCGATATCGTAAGTCGTAACGAGGAGGCGCAATTTATTAGTTGGACCCCCGTCCACATGACCCCCCCCCCCCTCTCCTTTCACGTGCACCATGATCATGATGCGCTGCTTTTTTTTTTTTCTTGGCAATTTCCCCTTCCTTTTCTATTTTGTCTTTTTTCTTTCTTTTTTTTTTACATTTTGTTTTATTTTTACTCTTTTGTTTTTTAAACCCTTTTCTCTTTCCTACTATTCTTCCCCTCTTGTTATTATTTCAGCTGACAAGCACTATCATTGAATAGTTCATATTACAATTACTCATTCACAATATTTCTTCTCAATTCAATTTAATTTTGTTTTTAATTACTTGCAAGAATTATGAACCTACTTTACTAAAAATAAGTACAGGAATAAACTGAATATTGAATACAAAATGTTAGCAATAGATAATCATAAACTGAATGTTACACACGAAATGTTAAACATTGTAAATAATAAACTGAATATTTTACTACTAAACACTGAAAAAATACTATTACATTTTTTTAATTACAAACATACAACTTAAGAAATATGGAAGAAAAAATGTGAATATTGAATACAAAATGTTGAAGATTGATAGTCGTAAATTGAGCGTTTATCACGAAACCATTAATATTAAAAAATAAAAAATTATGAATAATTTGAATATTGCATATGAATAATTTGATATTGCATATGAAATGTTGAATATTGTAAATCATAAATTGAATATTTATTACGAACATTGAAAAAATATATATTTTTGTGCAAGCATATACACTAAGAAAATTGGGGGAACTATATTGAATACGAAATGTTGAAAAATGATAATCGTAAACTAAATAATATAAACCGTGTACGAAATAATGTTGAATATTGTAAATCATAAATTGAATATTGACTACTTCGTACAGAAAATTCTGAATATTATATACAAAATGCTGAATATTGTAATCATAAATTGAATACAAAGTATTTACTATAGAAAATTCTGAATATTACATACAAAACGTTGAATATTATAATCATAAACTGAATATTTACTATCAAACATCGAAATAAAATAAAGACATTATTGTTTTAAATTACAAGCATACACGCTAAGAAACTTGGAGGAAAAACAGATTGATAATCGTATTGCATATGAAATGTTGAATATTGTAAATCATGAATTGAATATTTCCGAACATAGAAAATATATATATTTTTTTTTTGTTTTAATTACAAGCATATACATTAAGAAAATTGGGGGGAAAACACTATATTGAATACAAATGTTGAAAATTGATAATCGTAAACAAATAATATAACCGTATACGAAATAATGTTGAATATTGTAAATCATAAATTGAATATTGACTACTTCGTACATAGAAAATTCTGAATATTACATACAAAAGTTGATATTATAAATCATAAATTGATATTGACTACAAAAAATTCTGAATATTTATTAAAATGTTGAATATTGTAAATCATAAATTGAATATTTACTATATAAATCTCTTCATATTCCAACTGCGATTTGCACGAGGCCTTGTTTTACCTCTCCTAACACTAAATCCAGCAACACACTTTGCTCTGCTCCGCAAAACGAAACACAACCTACGCAAAATAACGTAGCTAATGTTCAAATACTTAAGACAAATGTTCTAATAAATAGAAACAAATATTCAACTGTTAAAACTGATTGAAATTTGATAAAAAGAAGCTGAATATTGCATTCAAAAACTTGAAGATTGATGAAGAAATTTGAATATTTAACAATGAACTTTTACAAATGAACAATGTATAAGTTGAATATTTCACACGAAATATTGAATATTGTCATTTAAAAATTGAATATTCATTGCTGGTAAATAAATTAAAATTGAATATTGAATTCATGATGTTGAATATTCTTACTTGTAAAGTTGAACATTAGCTACTGGAAATTGAATTAAAAAGGAATTTCGTAAACTACTCACGATCTTCAACATCACGATCTTCATTCCTTGCATGATCTTCAACATCACAATCTTCATTCCTTGCATGATCTTCACTTATTGCTAGATTACGTTCATCATTCATCTCTAGTTGATCATCTTTAACCTAAATTTCAAGAAATTTGAAGTATGAATTCAATATATTCAAATGTTAAGAATTAGAGAGAGAAAAATTTTTCTGAAATTTTTGGGAAAAATGAATCTTAGGAGAGAGAGGAATATAATGAATAAAGAAAATGAAATAATAAGAAGAAAGGAATAATGAAGAAAAAAAAGGAGGATATGAGGTTTGAGGAGTAGCGAGAAAAGGAAGGAGGAGGGAGGGGGTCCATGAATTTTTGCATGGACCTAGGGTCCAAGCAATACTTATTGACGAGGAGGAATATCAGTAGACCTACTGGACTTTTGTTATTCAACCTGGGGCTGATATTTTGGACCGAGCTCGAAATTGGGCTGGAAGCCCAAATAATGGCAATAATGGCTACCGAAGCCTGACAAAATTCAGGAATAAAGCCTGGCCCAAATTACCGGGCCAAAATACCCGTTTGACAGCCCGTTACCCGGCCCTAGCCCGGACTAATTCATCCTCAAAATTAGGGTTTATGGTGCGCCACTGAATTAAACCTAGCAGCCACAAATCCCTTCTTCTTTGATATTCTTCACCACCTCATTCTCTCTCACTCTCCTCATCTTTCATCGGCGAAAATGGTAAGCTTCTTCTTCTTCTTCTCGCTTCTGTCATTTCTGATCTGAATTCCTAACCGCCTTTTGGTTTGATTGATCGTTTGTTCTGTAAAATGCTTTGTTTGTTTATTGAATTGAATCGATTCATCAATGCTTTGTTTGTTTATTGAATTGAAAATGGCTGTTTTTCCTGTTTGATAGGCTCCCAAAAAAGGTGGGAGGTTGTTGCTTCGAAGAAGAGCCTGTAAGTTTGCTTCCTTACTTAATTTGTCTGTAATCTACTCGATGTTTTGTTGTTTTGTTTGCAATTTGTTAGGTTGTTATTAGATTGATGCGTTGAACTGAGCAATTAATTTGTTTATTCTTGTTTGATATGATTTTGGTATTTCCTGTTCTAGTTTGTTGTTTTTGTTTGTTGATTTGCTTCATTATTGATTGATGTTTATAACAGAAGTTAGTGAGCTAGATAATTAGTGTCGTAGTTTGATGTCATGAATGTTTTGCCTGATGTTCAAATCGCAAAGTTCTGTCAATTCATCGTTCAAAATCATGTGGAGATATCTAGAAAACTCGACATGGAATTAGTTTTTGTGTGAAATGTCAGTTTAAGTGGTGATACAGAGCTATGGAGATGTGTGTAGGTTGTACTACAATGTCTGATATTGATTTTAGTTTGAAATTTTTTCATCGAATTAGTCTTTGCGTGACGAAATTTTGAAAACTTGAATTTGATATCGAATTAGACTGTAAGTGAAGAGGACATTTTGAAAATTTGATATCGAATTCGGCTTTGTGTGAAGATATTTTGGAAACTTGTCATCCAATTAGGTTTTGTGTGATTTGTCAGTAAGTGATACGGTGCTATGGAGATAATGTCTGATTTAGATTATATTGTTGGTATAATAGGAGAAAGGCTGTGAACCCATTGTTTGAGAAGAGGCCGAAGCAATTCGGTATTGGTGGTGCTCTTCCACCTAAGAAGGATCTCACCAGATTCATCAAATGGCCCCGTGTCGTACAAATCCAGAGGAAGAGAAGAATTTTGAAGCAGCGTTTGAAGGTTCCCCCACGAATCAACCAGTTCACAAAGGCACTTGACAAGAACCTTGGTAATTGTCTTATCTTGCTTAAATTTAAGCTAGAAGAGGCTTTCTGCCTCTAAACCTTAAATGTTTGTCTTTCAAACTGTGCGTTGAAATCGACAAGTAGTTTTTTTTGGCGAGACGGTGCTAATATTTCTATCTGTTTTGTTGCAGCATCAAACCTTTTCAAGTTGTTCCTCAAATACAGACCTGAGGACAAGGCTGCCAAGAAGGAAAGGCTTTTGAAAGCTGCCCAGGCCGAGGCCGATGGCAAGAAGCCAGAGTCTAAGAAGCCTGTGGTTGTCAAGTATGGTCTTAACCACATCACCTACCTTATTGAACAGGTAATATAAATCGTCTGTATGACATATCATATTGTATTGTTGCTGCACTTTCTCTATTGGTCATGTCACTAACTTCATGTTTCTTTTTTTGTTTGAATTAATGTTGCAGGGTAAGGCTCAGTTTGGTAGTCATTGCTCATGACGTTGACCCTATTGAGCTCGTAGTCTGGCTACCTGCCTTGTGCCGTAAAATGGAGGTTCCATACTGCATTGTTAAGGGAAAGGCTCGTCTTGGAACGGTATTGAATTCTCATCAATTGATCTTTGGCTTTTTATTATTGTGCATTGAGATCATGAATTCAAACTGATGCAATTTTTACTTTTTTTTATGATGAGCAGATTGTCCACAAGAAGACTGCTGCTGCTCTTTGTTTGACATCTGTGAAGAACGAAGACAAAATGGAATTCAGCAGAATTGTTGAGGCTGTGAAGGTGATTATTCTGCTACTTTTTTAGATGTCCAATTAATTTTTTTGGCAGACGCCACAAGTAACTATGCCCTCCAACTGAAAGAAATGGCCACATTATTTATTTAGATTTGTTTATAACAATAGTTGATCATGATGCAAAAAGGCCCTCGATATTCTTAGCATAATGCAATATGTTTTTATCAGGATTATTCTTTTGTGATAGGCATTTTCATTATGCGTGTTAATTTAGGCAGTGGGATTATTATATATGATCTTGCAGTGAGCAATGCATCTTAGATCTGTAGGTGTTTTATGTGATCAATAGTATTTTAACATCGTGAACCTATTGGCAGGCCAACTTCAACGACAAGTACGAAGAGCACAGGAAGAAGTGGGGAGGCGGCATCATGGGCTCCAAATCTCAAGCCAAGATGAAGGCTAGGGAAAGGGTGTTGGCTAAGGAAGCTGCCCAGAGGTTGAATTAGGTTGCGATAAAGTTAAAGACTTTTGTGTTTCAGAGACTTTAGATATATTGAGTATGCTTAGCAGCATTTTCGTATTGTATTTTGCCGACATAGTTTCTTTGGTTGAATTACTTGTATCGACTTGTTTTTTGGTAGTGGATTTTGAAATTGCCACCTTCTAAGAACCATCTTGTGTTGATTACGAAGTTTTTGCCTTTCTTTGCATGCTCAGATGATCAATTACGCTTGAAATGCTGGTGCATTTACGTAACCATTCATTAAAGTGTATAAATCTTGAAATATTACTCTGTTGACGAGCAAGGGGAGTTTCGTATTATATGTTATGTTATCTACAATTCTACATATAGCGATATTATTAATCTGTTTATCATTGTGGAGGTATAGTATAATAAAGCATCAGCATTCGAGATTTTGGAGTAATGTCAGCTATCTATGAAAGTTTTACAGAGCCAACTTAATCTTACTAATGCGGCTCTCCAATAGCTTTAGAAAACTCTGCTCGTATGGGAAGTTCGTTTCACCGTGAACTTGGTGGTTTGTACAATTCTTAGGGGGAAGAAGGATCGCGGAAAATTCTTTTTTTGAGGTCGGATTAAAAAAAAAAAAACTGGAGAAGGATCTCGGATGAACTTATGATACTTGAAATGCTTAATCAATTATTATGTATAATCTTTTTTACTTAAGAAATTATTCTAGAGAGTTTATTGGAAAGTAAAAAAAAACCATTATTAGTGTCTTTTGAATAAACAAGTTTTAGAGTATTTTGAAGTGGGAGAAATAATAATAAAAAAACCCCGGGATGGATAGTTATTTGRAGAATATTATTGATGCTGATACTCTAAAAGTGATTTCCATAAATTGTCAAAAATCATTTGTTCAAACTCGATGGACTCAAGCTTGTTAAAACATTTATAATTTTTCTATGTAAAAAAAAAAGTGTGTATGATATAACTATTCTCATGTTCTTTTCATTTAAATAAATTTAAAAATGTGATGTTTATGCAAATGAAATTAGCAAATGTAGCAGTAATTAAAGAACAAAACAGAAGAAATCTTAAATCTCACATAATAAATATTTCATCCGTTTCGGAATAGTCGCTACAATTGCAGCCGATACGGACTCCTAAATGAAAAATGGTTGGGATGATTAAGTGGGTAAAAGGGTAAGTGATTAAATGATATATATTGCGCTCTCATGTGTATTATTAATTTAGAGTTAGAAAGTGGTCCCAAATCTTGGGTTATCAACCCTAGATCTTCGTTTGTAAAATTGTAAACCTTTGACCTTGATTTTCTTGGGATCTCAGGAGGGGTCTGGAATGTAACCCTCCTCACAGCCTTCTTGTTATTCGGCTTCATAGGCTCATGCGACTGTTCATCGTCATCAACCTCAGACTTGATAGTTTTCTTCAAGATCTCAAGCAATTGTTTATCATCAATTTCATCACTATCAGTTGTAACATTGTTAGAAACCAAATCGACAACAACARCCTCCACCTCCGATTCTGGTTGCTTCTCTGACAAAATCACCAAATCATCGTCACTACTAAGCTCGTCAGCTTCAATTGCTGCACGAATCTTTGCGCGTTCAGGAGTGATATACCCAAGCACTTTCCGAGCTTTCATCTTCCTCTCATACTCTTTGAACTCGGCCACAACCATACCCAGTGCTTGAAAACCCATCGGACCCAAAACACAATTCGCACCACCACGTTCGTACAACCATCGTGGCCAAATCGAAACATTYTCAASAGCAGAAATCATGTCACTCAAACAATCAGATTCTTCCTTAGTATCACAATTGCACATGGCATAGTACATGGGATCGAGATTAGGTGTAAACATGATGAGAATCGAAATGGGGGCTGGGTTTTGGGTCGAATTGAAGACTGGAAATTGAAAGAAAGAGAAGACGACGAGGAGAGACAGAGAAGATGCGAGATCTAGGGTTTCATTATTTTAGAAGAGAGAAGATGAGRTTGGTAGAATCTGGGATTGAGGGTTGAACGTTGAAGAGGAGAGAGAATATGGATGGGTTTGATGAGTGAGGGTTGAATGTCAGAAGTTGAGGGATTGCATTAGGATAGATTGGATAGAAATCAAAATGTGGTTGGTAGGTGAAATAAATTGGTGGGAATCATTAAGGGCTAACACAATTTTTGTTTAAATTATAACAATGTATAAAGTGTAGTTAAGTAGGATTAGTAGATTCATTAATTTTTTYAGTAAGGGTATAATGGTCATTTTACATAAAAAAGTTACTAAATAAGGAAAAAAATTGAAGTGTAGAGATTAATGTGAAACATACCATAAAAGAAAATTGTAGGGAGTATTCTAAAACGGAGGAAATACACATTTGTTGTGAAGTATAATAGCATTTCAGATCATTTACGAAGTACTGAAGTAGTTCTATGTTGTCACTTTATATAAGAACGCAAACGAATGTAGTCATCTAAGTTGCTGTGGTGTAGTGGTTATCACGTCTGCTTTACACGCAGAAGGTCCTCAGTTCGATCCTGGGCAGCAGCATTTTTTTTCATCTCTGGTTTTTTCCCCCTGCTTTTTATTCGATCCTGTTTACCAGTGTCTTGTATAGTTATTGTTCATGAATTCGCGAGTGAACTGTGATAGGTCATGTGAAACACAAACCTTAGGTGAAAACTAAAACTTTTAATCTTGACCGTAGAGATTGGAGATGGACGGTCACGATTTAATCTATGTATATACTTGAATTTCAATCTGGGTACATTATTGAAGTTTAAGGGTACGCACTGTACTATTCATCAATAGTCTGAAACACTCTTGTGTACCCTTTACTACTTGTATTACCCCTTAAAATGTAATCCCACTTATTTTGGTTTTCACGTTTTCATATAACATGTGGTTTTCACTGGATCCTGACTCTCTCTCTCCTCTCTCCTATATAATATATATTATTATATATTATATATAATATATATATATAATATAATCATTATTCATTTTTTAAAATTAATATATTCTTGTTTTTTTTATGAGGGAGATAATTTTATTTATATAATGCCATCTCGACATCTACATGACTACATCAACATTTGAGCATAATTCAGGAAACCTAAAAAATTGGCACATAATAAAACTATAATCACAATATCTTAAAACTGTCTATTCAAGTTCATCTTCACAAAGGTAGTTTCAAACTTGAAATATGTGAATTTTTTTCTATTTCATTACATCTTTCAATAATTCCTTCACTCACGGTGCTATGATATTACGGTATGTAGTATAAATTAGCAACTACTATATTCATTATTCATGTATTTGGGAAAAAGAAAGAAAAGCAACACGCCCATGCATCTTCTACAAAGATTTGGAGATCTTGTCAAAAACAAGAGCAAAATCGGTAGTAATCCAACTGAATATTCACATTTTGTTCGCACCATTGCCTTTGTTACCTGCACGCCAAAGAAATAATATTTTCAAACTCGGTATTAATTAATACAATGATTAATATAACATATACATGCATCTATATATGTACAACAAATGAAGTTTAAGATCCGTCTAATATTCACTCCTTTATACATTGGTGGAAAACTGATGTAGCAACGACAGATGAAGGTAGTCAACAGATTGGACTAAAACGATCTCAAACTTTTTTCCATTTCGTAGAAATGAGCCAAGAGCGGAGCATAATAATCTCTAAAGTACAATATGTAGAGGGTTTGAGATTTCGAATTTCTGAGAACAAGAATTAGAGATATAGGTTGAATCTAGAGCTCTAAACCCACTCAAACACGGTCTAAAACTACTTGTACGTATGTGTGTCAATATCATCATGCGTCAAGAAAAACGAAGCAAAAGAAGGAGATCTAACCTTGGCATAGAGTGTCAGAGTAGAATTTATCTGACAATTTCGAAAACAACAGTGGTATTGAAAGTTGAACTAGTACCAGAAAAATAAGTGTCGCACATACACTTAACGTCCTCTTTTGATTTGTTTTCCCACTCATCGCAGCAAGGAGTTCTAGTGGCATTCATAAATTGGCTAAAGTTCACGTTTTTGTAGCAATCTGGTATTTTTGCTAGACATGGTGGTAATTCAACTTTTGTGGTATTTCTGCTGATGTGGTGGCTGAAACAGCATTAGCAACCACTACCACCACTACCACCACCATCATCGACGCCGTAACCTTCATTGTTTTCTTTTAGTCGTTGTATGTGTTTCAATACGTTATTTAGTGTTGTTTGGTTGTACAAGTGAGCTCCTACATCGTTCTTGCACTATATACATATATATATATATATTATATATATATATATATATATATATATATAGCTGCTTAAATAATTGCTAAGTCGATCGTCTTCATCAATTCGTGCTTGCCATAATCGTATTATGATTCATTAAGTAGTTTTCAGCTAATAATAATAATTATAGTTAATCAGTAGACAGCTTTACATATAATATAATCAATTAATCACCCTTCTAAAGAATATATATATATTCCTAATCATTGGATCCGAAATTGATGGAGGATTAATTGCGTTAGGAAAAATGTTTCATATTTTGATTTAGTAGGAGTATATAAAATTTAGTTGCACATGATGATAATTTTGAATTGAGGTATAGGAATGGGGTTGTTTCCCGAGCGATTAAAACAAAGTACTCACTCYGTTACGCTTTAYTTGAAACAATTGAATATTTTACCWCTAATAATTAATGTCAATTGTTTCAAGTAAAACGTAACRGAGGGAGTAATAGCTTAACCCTTTTAGRTTATGATAAAAGGGCATATTGTATAATACAACCGGTTGTACTCGGGCACAACCGCACAACTACAATAATTTTTCGTTAATTTGTAAAAATAAATAACTAATGAACTATTATAATTGGTTCATTTGAAGTTAAAATCGAAAAAAAACACAAATGCAGTTTTGCAATGAACATGTTCCGAAAGCGTGTCTGCGTGTAATAGCTCAGTTGATTAAAACTTCTTGGCTTCCTAGTTYCAAGTAATCATGTAATCGTTTTTCATCATCGCCCTTATAGTCCATTTGCAAAAAGAACCGTGGACATTTTTCGATAAAGGGGGAAAATAGAGAGGCTTCCCCGCCCCCCAAAAAAAAGAAAAAAAAGTAAAGCCCTTAAAGGATACAACTATACAAGGAAATAAAAAATGGACTACAATTATAGAAACCATACGTACTTGTGGAATGTTTCTTGCAAAATCAATCACGATGTCCTCACAGTTGGAATCTAGACTGGCATTGTGTTATTTGTGTCACGATATTTGAAATCTTGTTTTAAAAGGCTTGGTCAATTTGTATAAATAATATTTAACTCCGGATTAAATTTTGGATATTTATATAATTGATTAATGTAATTCAGTGACATGGTATATATGTATTTGATTATTTGGTTATATATAAATTTTAAGGTACCACCAAAGAGCTCATATATAGCACTAGGTGTTTCAATTCCTTTTCATATTATTTTGCTCCTTACATGTTGTGTATTGTTGATTTATTTAACAAAATATGATTTATTTGCCAATCAATTTTGTGATAGGCACGAGGGTTCTCACCACGTGTGTTTGCATGGGTATGTACCTAAGTACCTTCATAGACGCAACATATATTATAACTTCTTTTCATTCATAAGGTTAGGACTCGAGACCTTATTTGATTAATTAAGAAGCATAAGACCTTTAATCATTCAAGCCGACTCTAGTTGTCACTCATTAATACTTGTAAATTGTYTGAAGGATTTTTTATRATTATACACCTTTTATTTGCTGAACTTTAAAAACTCCCATCTTTAACTTTTTTTTTAAAAAACTCCCACCTTTAAGTGGGTATTTTGTTAAAAACTCCCACCATTTAACTGTTGGGGTTAAGTTTTCCGTTAGTTGTGGGGCCCACATGTTCTTATCCTTGTTAATCTTCTTTGGATTTCACGAGCTACTCCATTTTTTCATTCAACCATCCTCAAAACTCTTCCACAAAATCTTAAGTTAAGCTCTACAGAAGTATTCTGCTTCAGATCCAACCTATACAGGAGCATGATTGGTAAACTCAACTTTCTCACTAATACTAGGCAGACTTGGCTTATACTGTTCAGCATCTCAGCCAGTTCATGCAACAACAAGGGATACACATTTGCAAGCTTTGCATCATACTCTTTCCTATGTAGCTCATACCTTGGCCAAGGTATTCTTCTCCAAGGATCTACTCAACTGACCTTGCAAGCTTTTTCAGATTCAGATTGGGCTTCATGTCTAGATTCTAGAAAATCAGTTTCAGGTATGTTTCTTCACTTGGGAAGTCTCCTATCTCTTGGAATCTAAGAAACAAGCTACTGTTTCTAGATCTTCCTCAGAAGCAGAATACAAAAGCATTGCCAATGCAGCTTCAGAAGGACTTGAGTGGTGAGGCTTTTGGCAGATTTGGGAGTCACTGACCTATGTCCAGTTACCTTACATTGTGATAACCAATCTGCCATATACATTGCTAAAAACCCTGTGTTTCATGACAGGACAAAGCACATAGCTATAGACTGTCATTTCACTAGGAAAAGGTGTTGGAGGGTTTGATCCAGCTCACTTATTACCTACTTCTTCTCAATTGGCAGATGTTCTCACCAAGATTCTTCCTTCTCACAATTGCATCTCTCTTGGACAATCTTGGCATGACTTCCCTGCCAAGATTGAGGGGGGTGTTGAGAATAAGGAAGCTAAGACAGTAGCTTGAGCTGTAAGCTATGTATATTATGTTGTATTTAGTTTGTTAAAGTTAGTTATGATTTGTAACAAACTGCCAAGTCAGCAGAATCTCAGCCCTTTGATCACAACTGATCACAGCCCTTGCTTATTTGGCTGATCATGTATATAAAGGCTGATTGTTATCATAGCTAATAACTAATAAAAATTCTACTTTTTTCTCTCAAATATTCTTTCTCTTTCTGCTACTGTTTGCATTGTGTTTTAGGGTTACTGTTCTATTGATCAAAGTTCTTTGATCATGTGAATCATCAAGCTTGTTCAAGCTTTACCAGGTTGCATGAATCAACTTTTGACAAAGCTAAACTGAAATGAAATTAAATTACCTGGTGATGTAGGAGGTAGGTTTCGTTGCTTGGCATTGAAGGAACAACTTCACATAAATTAAATCGCACATAACATATATGTTAGTACACCAGTAAATTAAATTAGCTTAGTAAGTGAAATTAATACGGAGTATAACATAACAATTTTAACAAAATTTACGACGAGTTGTTAGTTGTACAATGTATATAAATTACCTGGTGGTTCAAATGAGGATTTCATC
>SNQN01000005.1:171898-202337 GCA_008642245.1 Bassia scoparia | reverse complement strand
GTCAAAACCTAATATTCTCTCCCAAATTCACTCCTTGTGCTGAAATCTTGAGGTAATTGTTTATGCAATTTTTTTTTTAATTCTTATGTTAATGCATACTTTAATTTCGAATTTCAAGTAACAATACTTGCAACATATTTCTACTATTTCCAGCAAAAACACTTTGATTCCTTAGTAATTAATGAACACTTTCACAATTACAACCCATTTCATATTTCCTCATTTCATCTTTTGTTTCTAACATATCCTCTGTTTTTCTTCTCTTAACAGCCTGCATTTCATCAACGATGGAAACTCGCATCATATGGCAATCTTCTGAGCATTATGATCTCTTAGAAGCTCATCTCATTCAAGTGGAAAAAATCAGGAGTTTGTTGCTAAGATGAGTGAGTTAGTAGGAATGTTCAAATGAACATTTGCAAGAGAATGGGAGAAATTTAGGACCTTGAATTACTGGGTAAAGTTCGGAAAACTGCTGTGAGAAACTTCCTATGCTCTGTGCAACCAAGAACTCTGATAATGAAGGTGATTCTTGTGATGGGAAAATTGCCAGAAGAAGGTGTTGTCTTACGATGAAGTGGCAAAAATTTCGTGGGTGCAAGTTGAAAAGGTGGTGCACGCCAGTGTTCGATGTAAATGAAGGGGTTGAAAGAGAGAGGGGATTTACATTTACTGGAAAGACATCTAACGAAAACTTAACCCCAACAGTTAAATGGTGGGAGTTTTTAAAATATCCACTTAAAGGTGGAGTTTTTTTTAAAAAAAATTAAAGGTGGGAGTTTTTAAAAGTTCAGCAAATAAAGGTGTCTGAAACTCTCTTTCTAGCCAAGTATTAACTAATTTTGAATATTGCAACATATCACAATCTACTACATTGCAAATAATAATTGTTGATATATATATATAACAATATATATTACTTAAACTACATTTACACGTGCTAGGCATTATTCTCTCCATTACTTGATTTACTTCTTCCATTATGTAGTCTCCCAACAAATTAAAAGAAGAAATTACAGGCGCAAACTTCTAAATTAGCTTAGATTACTAACATTAATTATTAGTATCCTTTTAGAAATATTATTGTACACAAATCATGGAAAATAAAAATTAATAACATGATGAAATGATCAATTATACTATCAAGTTAAGATAGAGACCAACACCGAGATGAGATGAAAGTTGAACTAGGAAATATCCAACTGATTGCTATTTTCTTCGTACTACCACTTATGCTCGTACTTCCACTGTCTATTGTTATTTGCATCTGTTAAACAGGAACAAAATTATTACGACATGTCGATATATAATACATATATAAAGTACTAAATAATAAAAACTCATGAATTCGAAGCTGTTGAGAATAAGGAAGCTAAGACAGTAGCTTGAGCTGTAAGCTATGTATATTATGTTGTATTTAGTTTGTTAATAAGTTAGTTATGATTGTAACAACTGCCAAGTCGAGAAATCTCAGCCCTTTGATCACAACTGATCAGAGTAGGGCTTGATGTAGAACCTTCACATCAAAATTTCAACAATAATTAGCCGCACATTGTATCAAAATCCATCATATATGGATTGTTTCAACAACTAACGTCACAACAATAATAAGCATTTGCTGTACTCGGTAAGTCATAACGTGCAATATTAAACTATCTTTTTTTATTATTTCACAAAATTCATTCAATCACTCGAAGCAGCCCTGCTACGTGAACAAAAAAAATGATCATTCCGTGTGGTCAACCGCATAGATTTTACAAAAATTAATTAACTAAAAGCATATTAATTAATTGAAAAACGATCATTCCATGTGGTCATCGGAATTGGGAAAAGGCGCAAAATAATAAAGTGGATATATATACCGGGGCATAAATCGTCGAAAGAACTAGTGATGCTACAAAGCGTCATGATCTGAGACAAGCCCTTCGCAACGGAAGGGTCTTGGATTAGAAGAGGCTTAGCAGCACAGAAACACTCCCTTTCATTCGCAATTTCTTGTTTGATGAGTGGACAACAAGGTAAGATTTCATCACTGCTTGTTGAAGATGCGTTCTTTGTACAATTTCGCATCCTTTCCCAGCAAACTCCAGCACCTACAATCATTATTGACTGTGATTTATGAGATAGTATTAGGGGAAATTCTCAGTATATCACGANTTTAGGGTTACTGTTCTATTGATCAAAGTTCTTTGATCATGTGAATCATCAAGCTTGTTCAAGCTTTACCAGGTTGCATGAATCAACTTTTGACATGGTATCAGAGCTGTATGGTGTTCGTTTCTGGAAGTCTTCGAAGATCGATTGATTGATTCTCTTCATCGAATGCTCAATTGCATATTTGCTGAAGGATTTCTCTGTTCTAGCTTTTTCTTGGAGATTTTGGTTCTGTTCCAACTGTTTGATTGCTTCAACRAAGTATTTTCTTTCCTCTCATCTTCTTTAATCTTCTGCTTTCATTCTGTTTACTCTACTTCTTTTCAGCTTCATTACCTCTTATTGTTTCTGTGATACAATAGTTGAATCTGTTTTTTGATCATGAACATTATTCTCAATTTTTCCTTGATTGTGTTTCGATTCTGAATTCTGTGTTTTGTTACTTTTCAACCTTGTTTAGTTTCTTCATATTCTTCTCATAAAAGAATCCTTGTTGAATTAGTTGCATTCCTTTCCAATTTTTCAATTCCTTCTTTTCTTTTCTCTTGATTTACTTCTCATATTTCATAATCATGTCTTCTGACAATACTGAAGCTTCTCAAAACAATGAAACCTTACAAAATAGAACCATAGATCTTACAGCYGATCCTAGTACAGTTTATTATATACATCCTTCAGACACCACTGCTCAATCCTTTGTTTCTGAGAAATTTGAAGGAAGTAATTTCACCACATGGAAGTCTTCTATGATAACAGGCTTAACCACTAAAAATAAAATGTGCTTTGTTGATGGTTCTTTGCCTAAACCTGATTCTACTGATTCTACCTACAAAGCTTGGATTAGATGTAATGAATTGGTAAGAGGATGGATTTTGAAATCCCTTGGATCTGTGGCTGCAAGAAGTGTTTTCTTTTTTAAGATTGCAAGGGAAATGTGGAAAGATCTGGAGGATAGGTATGGTCAGACCACTAATACTCAATTATTTGCTATACAAGAAGAAATCTCTTCTATTCAGCAGGAGAATGATAATGTAGCAGAATTTTTTGCCAAGATAAAGGTATTATGGGATGAGTTGGATGATGTATGTCCTCTGCCAAGTTGTGAATGTGGGAGATGTATCTGCAATCTCACCTCAAAATTTCTAAAAGTACTACAAGATCAGAGATTAATGCAGTTTCTCATGAAGTTAAGGGAGGATTTTAGGCAAACAAGAAGCAACATCATCATGATGGATCCCTTACCTCATATAAGCCAGGCTTATAAGATTGTTTTACAAGAAGAACATCATTCTGAAATGAAACATCTGAAGAATAATGGTGACTCTTCCATGGCTTTTRTTGCTGATAGAAARAGGYCATATGAAGGTCAAGGGCAAAGAWTCATGCCARGCAGAGGTGGTTTTAATCCTCACAGGGGAGGTTTCACTCAAGGCAGGACAGGGATGAAAAGGAATCCAAATCTATATTGTGATCATTGCCATTTTACTGGTCATACTGTTGATAGGTGCTTTAAGTTGCATGGTTATCCCAAGGATCAAAAGCCATTTAATTCACAAAGAAGATTTGCTCATTCTGCACAAAGTGAGGAACAAGWTTCTAGCCAGCAAGTACCTACAACAGATGATATGATTCATGCAAGCTTCACTAAGGAACAATATTCACAGATCCTGTCTATGATTGATAAGCAAAAGAATCCAGAAAATTCTAAGTCTTCTGCTGGTGACACACATAATGCATTCTTTGCAGGTAAAATGTGTTTATATTCTAATCATAATTCTAATTGGATAATTGATAGTGGTGCCTCAGATCATTTTTGTCATAATCTGGAGATGTTTACTACTTATCATGCTTTGAGTAAAGGAGACAATTACATTACCATTCCTGATGGAAAAAAGGTGCCTGTTACACACATTGGAAATGTCAGGGTCAATTGTGACATAGAATTGAGGAATGTGTTATTTGCTCCTGATTTTCACTTCAATTTGATTTCAGTGAGCAAGTTATGTTTTGATATGAAGTGCATAGCAATATTTGATGCTAATACCTGTACTTTACAGGGGCCTGCCCTTCACAAGAGGATAGTTCTTGGTGAATTAAGATCAGGTCTTTATTATGCAAATGAAGAGCCTTCTAAAGTTCATATACAACCAGTTACATCAGTCTCTACAGCCAACACTGCCACCACATCAATAAAATCAAGTTCAGAACAAGCTAGACTATGGCATCTCAGACTTGGACACATTCCTTTTTCCAAGCTTTCTCTTGTCTTTCCTTCTTTTTTGAATAATACTTGTACTGATAGCATTTGCCAGATTTGTCCTAAGTCCAAACAAGTAGAAATCCTTTTTCCAATTGTTTCAATAAAGAGTACTAGAGCTTTTAACTCCTACAATGTTGATACTTGGGGTCCCTACAAGCATTGTAACTTCTAATAAATGTACTTCTTTTCTTACCATAGTGGATTGATCTTCACCAGTAATACCTGGGTACATTTAATGAAATACAAGTCTGATGCTGTTTCAGTTTTAACAAAGTTGTTAAATTTTCATTGAAAATCAATTTCTTCTTCTGTTCAATAATTAGGACAATAATGCTTTGGAACTTCTGAAGACCTATTCAAAGATCTTTATTATAGAAAAGGGATTACACATCAAACTAGCTGTGCTGATACTCCACAACAAATGTGTTGTGGAGAGAAAGCATAGACACCTCCTTGAAAACAGCTAGAGCCTTACTTTTTCAAGCTAATTTGCCTATTCATTATTGCGGGTGAATCTTTGCTTTGTGCCACTTACTTGATTAATAGAAAGTGCCCTCAGTGTTCTTTCTAACAAATCTCCTTTTGAATTACTTTACAACAAAAGTCCAAACTTAGATAATCTAAGTCTTATGGATGTTATGTGTTATGTACAAAACCACCAGGTTCATAGAACTAAATTTGATCCAAAGGCTGAAGCAGTGTTTTTTGATATTCTGTAACTCAAAAGGCACAGGTTTTTGAGTCTTGAGACAAGGAAAATCTATGTAAGCAGAGATGTTAAATTCCAAGAAAAACATTTCCTTTCCATTACTTACCACAAAAAAATTCTAATCACCAAACCTTTCAATTTTTTCTTCTCCAGCGAATACACACTACTTACATATTACTGATCCTTTTGCAGATGATTACTTCCACTAATACTCTTACTCAAAATTCAAATAGTTCTTATATTCCAGATAATTCTTCTGAAAATTCTAATCCAAAATCCTGTTGTTATCTCACAGATCAACAAATTGAACCTTCTGCAACTCCAGTCCAGCTAAGACAATCGTTCTAGAATTCCCAAACCTCCTTCATACTTACAAGATTATGTTTGTTCTACTGTCTATTTCTGAACCAACTACAGAGCATGGTGTAAACTTGGTTAAATTTGAGGGCTCTTCCTCTTCTAGCCAAATAATGTTAATTGTGTTTCCTCCTATGGTTGAACCATTCTTGTTTAAGCAGGCTAGCCAATGGACCTGAGATGCTAAGAGCAACTGGAGCTGAGATACAGAGCCCAGAAGCTAATAGAACAATGGTTATGTTATTACCACCCCTGGAAAAAAGGTGGTAGGTTCTAAATGGGCTGTAAAATTAAGCTCAAGTCAGTAAATATTGAAAGTTTAAAGCAGGCTGGTTGCTAAAGGATATACACAGACACATGGTGCTTGATTATGAGGAGACTATAGTCCTGTGGTGAAGATGTCAACGAGTTGAGGAACATTAATAGCAGTTGGCAGTGCACAGAAAATGGGATATCTCACAACTAGATGTTGAATAATCCTTTCCTACATGGTTGACTGTATATGAAGAAATATGTATGAAAGTTCCAGAAAGGATCCCTAATCCAGGCAACAAGTGTTGTAGGTTGCAAAAATCACTCTTATGGCACTGAACAGCCTCAAGGCAAATGGTTTGCCAAATTGCTCAATGAATTGTTCTGCAAGGTTTCAAGCAATCTAAGAATGATATTCCATTATTTTCCAAATAAAGATACTTTATTATGTCTATGATAGATATAAATAACATCAAATTACTGAAGAAGTGATCAGGACTGTTATCTCTCAACTCAAGCAACATCTCAGATTCTGTGTTCAGATATAATCATAAAACAAGACTAAGTCTTATTTGGCATTGAGTATATGAGCTCTATTTCATGAAGATATATCTCACAGAAGTTACAGAATTTTTTTTTTTTTTTTTTTTTTTTTTTTTTAGTTTTTTTTTTTTTACTCAATCTAGTCAATGAAAGCTTATAAACGCCTGCAGTGACACCTCTTCCACAAAATCTTAAGTTAAGCTCTACAAGGTATTCTGCTTTCAGATCCAACCTACTACAGGAGCATGATGGTAAACTCAACTTTCTCACTAATACTAGGCCAGACTTGGCTTATACTGTTCAGCATCTCAGCCAGTTCATGCAACAACAAGGGATACACATTTGCAAGCTTTGCATCATACTCTTCCTATGTAGCTCATACCTCTGGCCAAGGTATTCTTTCTCAAGGATCTACTCAACTGACCTTGCAGAGCTTTTTTCAGATTCAGATTGGGCTTCATGTCTAGTTCTAGAAAATCAGTTTCAGGGTATGTTCTTCAACTTGGGAAGTCTCCTATCTCTTGGAAATCTAAGAAAAAAGCTACTGTTTCTAGATCTTCCTCAGAAGCAGAATACAAACCATTGCCAATGCAGCTTCAGAAGTGACTTGGATGGTGGCTTTTTGGCAGATTTGGGAGTCACTGACCTATGTCCAGTTACCTTACATTGTGAAACAATTCTGCCATTATACATTGCTAAAAACCCTGGTGTTTCATGACAGGACAAAGCACATAGCTATAGACTGTCATTTCACTAGGGAAAAGGTGTGGAGGGTTTGATCCAGCTCACTTATTTCACCCACTCTTCTCAATTGCAGATGTTCTCACCAAGATTCTTCCTTCCTCACAATTGCATTCTCTCTTGGACAATCTTGGCATGACTCCCTGCAAGAGATGAGGGGGTGTGAGAATAAGGAAGCTAAGACAGTAGCTTGAGCTGTAAGCTATGTATATTATGTTGTATTTAGTTTGTTATAATTTAGTTATGATTTGTAACAAAACTGCCAAGTCAGCAGAAATCTCAGCCCTTTGATCACAACTGATCAGCCTTGCTTATTTGGCGCGATTCATGTATATAAAGGCTGATTGTTATCATAAGCTAATTAACTTAATAAAAATTCTACTTTTTTCTCTCAAATATTCTTCTCTTTTCTGCTACTGTTGCATTGTGGTTTAGGTTACTTTCTATTGATCAAGTTCTTTGTATGAATTCATCAAGCTTGTCAAGCTTTACAGGTTGCATGAATCAACTTTTGACAAAGCTAAACTGAAATGAAATTAAATTACCTGGTGATGTAGGAGGTAGGGTTTCGTTGCTTGGCATTGAAGGAACAACTTCACATAAATTAAATCGCACATAACATATATGTTGAGTACACCAGTAAATTAAATTAGCTTAGTAAGTGAAATTAATACGGGAGTTAACATAACAATTTTAACAAAAATTTACGACGAGTTGTTAGTTGTACAATGTATATAAATTTACCTGGTGGTTCAAATGAGGATTCATCAGTAGGCTTATGTAGAACCTTCACATCAAAATTTCAACAAATTAGCCGCACATTGTATCAAAATCATCATATATGGATGTTTCAACAACACAACAATAATAAGCATTGGCTGTACTCGGTAAGTCATAACGTGCAATATTAAACTATCTTTTTTTATTATTTCACAAAATTCATTCAATCACTCGAAGCAGCCCTGCTACGTGAACAAAAAAAAATGATCATTCCGTGTGGTCAACCGCATAGAATTTTACAAAAAATTAATTAACTAAAAGCATATTAATTAATTGAAAACGATCATTCCATGTGGTCATCGGAATTGGGAAAAGGCGCAAAATAATAAAGTGATATATATACCGCGGGCATAAATCGTCGAAAAACTAGTGATGCTACAAAGCGTCATGATCTGAGACAAAGCCCTTCGCAACGGAAGGGTCTTGGATTAGAAGAGGCTTAGCAGACAGAAACACTCCCTTTCATCGCAATTTCTTGTTTGATGAGTGGACAACAAGGTAAGATTTCATCACTGCTTGTTGAAGATGCGTTCTTTGTACAATTTCGCATCCTTTCCCAGCAAACTCCAGACCTACAATCATATTGACTGTGATTTATGAGATAGTATTAGGGGAATTCTCAGTATATCACGATGATATACTCAAGTGGTATACTAGTGGCACTTTAATTTTGATAATATTCCTGATGAGTTTATTGTGTTAGGTAACTCATCAATACAGTACTTATTACTTGTACCAAAATGAACTGCATATTATCAAAAGTGTCACCTAAGGGTCCGTTTACATTAACTGAATTAAATTGAGCTAACTGAATTGAATATTATGTGAGAAAGAAATTGGGTTAAGAACTAACTGAACTGAAAATAAACTAATGTAAACAGGCCCTAAATATACCACTCGGTATATCATCGTGATATACTGAAAATCATATCCCCTAGTATTAGACAAATAAAACTATATTAACAATTGTATGTTTATATATCATTCATGTTTAAACAAGCAAGTAATTAATCCATAATTCAATATGCTTTGGTTTTCGCTATGAAAATTGCAAACGTCCGCAATTATAATAACAAGCCCTAAATTAAATATCAACCTTTAACATTACTAATTCAGTTTTATTACTAAATTATTGTGCAAATGTATACTCGCTCCCTCCGTTTTTTATTAGTTGTTCCAGTTTTCATTTTGGGATGATTTCAAATAATTGTTCCAAACCAATCTATTTTTTTTTATTTTTTATCTCTTTTATTTACTATTACATTAATGAATTACTCTAATTTAAAGTCAACCTTCATTACTTTACCAAATCTATTTACTCAAAATTACTTTTTGCCAAAAAATTTCATTCACACATTTACTCTTTTACCTAAATTGCTTAAGTATTTTATATCTAACTTACTCGAGTCCCTTTGAACGCATTGTGCAAGACATTATTAAACTGGGTGAATTATGATACATTTTTGCTCTCTCATTTGTTAGAAGAACAGGAAATGGGGTAGCACATAAGTTCGCTTCTTTRAGTAAAAATTTTAATTCTTTGCAAGTTTGGATTGAAGAGGTACCAAATGAGGTACTTCCTTGTGTAATTTCAGATCTTACTTAATAAATTCTCCATTTCCCGTCAAAAAAAAAAACTCAATCAATTATTTTGRCTAACTCAATCAACTCTTAAATATCGTGCTAAATGGGTATGTATGAAACATCTAAAAAAACGGAGGAAATGCATTTCGGCTCATTACAATGCGGATGACATACCAGGAGGTGAGGAAGTTGGCGTTGTGATAGTAGGTGTCAAAGAAGGACCTTCAAAAACACAAATACTAAATTAGTTTTTTTGCCGTAGGTTTCAAGATTATAACATATGAACAAGTAGAATGAACTAAATTAATTGACGGAGTACTATATATTGAAAGGAAGGAATTACCAAGAGGTGATGGAGTTATAGTTGTTTCACTCGGGCTTGGTATCGGGCTTATTTTAGTAGGACTGCCTGTTGAATGCACGCAAATTAATTAATGAGATTAGATAAATAAAGTCTAATCACGTTAGTTCTGATACCATGTTAACCAAACACACCAATTCAAAAGATTAAGCTAATGATTGAGGACTAGGAATATAATACAATATATACTCTATTGAAACAAACGTGAACCTTAGATGAAACACGATGAACAACTTCAATTGATTTATTTCGATGTAAAACGGAGGGAAAAAAAATTGGGGCTAATATAAATTGAAGGATTTACCGGGGCATAAGCTATCAAAAGTACG
Source organism: Bassia scoparia (assembly GCA_008642245.1). Classification (NCBI taxonomy): domain Eukaryota; kingdom Viridiplantae; phylum Streptophyta; class Magnoliopsida; order Caryophyllales; family Amaranthaceae; genus Bassia; species Bassia scoparia. The sequence goes on along the minus strand of SNQN01000005.1, from coordinate 192,267 downwards.
AGTGATGCCACAGAAAGTTAAGATTGTTGACATGGATGAAGCAAGAGACGCATTCTGAAGGAGATTGTCTTTCATCAAACAAAAACACTCTCTTTCGTTATCGATTTCATCTTGAATTATCGGACAACACCCAAGTACATCACTAGAGGACTCCGAATTGCCTAGACAATTCGATATCCTTAGCCAGCACGCCGCATCCTCAGCTTCTTCACTAGGGAAAAGGTGTTGGAGGGTTTTGATCCCAGGCTCACTTAGTTTACCCACTCTTTTCTCGAATTGGCAGATGTTCGTCACCAAGAGTTCTTCCTTCTCACAATTGCATTCTCTCTTCGACAACTCTTGGCATGACTCCCTGCATAGAGTTGAGGGGGTGTGAGGAATTAAGGAAGCTAAGACAGTGCTTGAGCTGTAAGCTATGTTTTATTGTTGTATTTAGTTTTGTTTAATTTGAGTTATGATTTTGTAAACAAAACTGCCACAGATATCAGGCAGAAATCTCAGCCCTTTGATCACACTGATCACAGCCTTGTTAATTTGGCCGATTCAATGGTATATAAAGGCTGATTGTTTCATAAGCTAATTAACTTAATAAAAATTACTACCTTTTTTCCTCTCAGAATATTCTTACGTCCTTTTCTGCTACTTGTGCAGTGGTTTAGGGTATCTATTCTATTGATCAAAGTTCTTTGAGTCAATGTGAATCATCAGCTTGTCAAGCTTTACCAGGTTGCATGAATCAACTTTTGACAAAGCTAAACTGAAAATGAAATATTAAATTACCTGATATGTATGTAGGAGGTAGGGTTTCGTTGCTTGGCATTGAAGGAACAACTTCACATAAATTAAATCGCACTAATAACATATATGTGTAGTACACCAGTAAATTAATTAGCTTTAGTAAGTGAAATTAATACGGAGTTCATAACATAACAATTTTAACAAAATTTACGACGAAGTGTTAGTTGTACAATGTACTTATTAATTTACCTGGTGGTTCAAATGAGGATTCATCAGTAGGGCTTGATGTAGAACCTTCACATCAAAATTTCAACAATATTAGCCGCACATTGTATCAAAATCATCATATATGGATTGTTCAACAACACAACAATAATAAGCATTGCTGCTACTCGGTAAGTCATAACGTGCAATATTAAACTATCTTTTTTTTTATTTCACAAAATTCATTCAATCACTCGAAGCAGCCCTGCACGTGAACAAAAAAATGATCATTCCGTGTGGTCAACCGCATAGATTTTACAAAAAATTAATTAACTAAAAGCATATTAATTAATTGAAAACGATCATTCATGTGGTCATCGGAATTGGGAAAAGGCGCAAAATAATAAAGTGGATATTATACCGGGGCATAAATCGTCGAAAGACTAGTGATGCTACAAAGCGTCATGATCTGAGACAAGCCTTCGCAACGGAAGGGTCTTGATTAGAAGAGGCTTAGCAGCACAGAAAACACTCCTTTCATTCGCAATTTCTTGTTTGATGAGTGGACAACAAGGTAAGATTTCATCACTGCTTGTTGAAGATGCGTTCTTTGTACATTTCGCATCCTTTCCCAGCAAACTCCAGCCTACATCATTATTGACTGTGATTTATGAGATAGTATTAGGGGAATTCTCAGTATATCACGATGATATCTCAAGTGGTATAGTTCTAGTGGCACTTTAATTTTGATAATATTCCTGATGAGTTTATTGTGTTAGGTAACTCATCAATACAGTACTTTATACTTGTACCAAAATGAACTGCATATTATCAAAAGTGTCCACTAAGGGTCCGTTTACATTAACTGAATTAAATTGAGCTGAACTTGAATGAATTCTTTATGTTGAGGAAAGAAATTGGGTTAAGTTTGCCAAATTGCTCAATGAATTGGTTCTGCAAGGTTTCAAGCAATCTAAGAATGATTATTCCTTATTTATTCAAAATAAAGGAAATTCTATTACTATTGTAGCTGTCTATGTTGATGATATACTCATTACTGGAAGTGATCAGGATGTTATYTCTCAACTCAAGCAACATCTCAGTTCTGTGTTCAGTATCAAAGATCTGGGAAGGCTAAGTTACTTTTTGGGATTGGAAGTTTCCTATGTTCCTGAAGGTATTACTCTCACACAACAGAARTTTACTAAAGAATTGCTGCAATCTAGTCAATTGGAAAGCTTTAAGTCTGCAGTGACACCTCTTCCACAAAATCTTAAGTTAAGCTCTACAGAAGGWATTCTGCTTTCAGATCCAACCTACTACAGRAGCATGATTGGTAAACTCAACTTTCTCACTAATACTAGGCCAGACTTGGCTTATACTGTTCAGCATCTCAGCCAGTTCATGCAACAACCAAGGGATACACATTTGCAAGCTTTGCATCATACTCTTTCCTATGTAGCTCATACCTCTGGCCAAGGTATTCTTCTCCAAGGATCTACTCAACTGACCTTGCAAGCTTTTTCAGATTCAGATTGGGCTTCATGTCTAGATTCTAGAAAATCAGTTTCAGGGTATGTTCTTCAACTTGGGAAGTCTCCTATCTCTTGGAAATCTAAGAAACAAGCTACTGTTTCTAGATCTTCCTCAGAAGCAGAATACAAAGCCATTGCCAATGCAGCTTCAGAAGTGACTTGGATGGTGAGGCTTTTGGCAGATTTGGGAGTCACTGACCTATGTCCAGTTACCTTACATTGTGATAACCAATCTGCCATATACATTGCTAAAAACCCTGTGTTTCATGACAGGACAAAGCACATAGCTATAGACAAAATTCATTTCACTAGGGAAAAGGTGTTGGAGGGTTATTCCAGCCACTTATTTACCTACTCTATCTTCAATTGCAGATGTTTCACCAGATTCTTCGCTATCACTCACAATATGCAATTCTCTCTTGGACCAAATCTCTGGTCTAGTGACTAATACCCTGCCCAGTTGAGGGTGGGTAGCTGAGAATAAGATAGCTAAGACGTCTAGCCTATAGAGCTAGTAAGCTATGTATTTCCTATGTGTATTTATCAGTTCTTATAATGGTTTAGTAGGTGATTACTAGATTTGTACAAAACTAGCCCATTAAGTGCAGTCAGGAACTATGCAGCCTTTGATCACCTGAGCAAGCACATTAGCCTGTATTTTGATGCATGATTATATAATGAACACAGACTACGATAACTTGTATCATTAAGCTAATTAATTTAAAAATTCTAACTATTTCTTCGTCTAAAATATATCTTTCTTTCTCTGCACTATGCGGTTGCATTGTTTTAGGGGCTGTTCTATCTTTCGATTTTGTTCTTGTTAAATTGATCCAAAGTTTGCTTTGTCATGTGATATCATCAAGCTGTGCAGAGGGTTACCAGGTTGCATGAATCTAACTTTTGACAAAGCTAAATGAAATGAAATTAATTACCTGGTGATGTAGGAGTAGGGTTTCGTTGCTTGCATTGAAGGAACAACTTCACATAAATTAAATCGCACATAAACATATATGTTAGTACACCAGTAATAGTTAATTAGCTTAGTAAGTGAAATTTATACGGAAGTATAACTATACCAAATTTTAACAAAATTTACGACGAGTTGTTGGTGTACAATGTATATTAAAATTACCTGGTGGTTCAATGAGGATTCATTCAGTAGGGCTTGCATGTTAGAACCTTCACATCAAATTTCAACAATAATTAGCTCGCACATTGTTCAACAATCCTCATAATGGATGTTTCACAACACAACAAATAAAAGCATTTGCTGTACTCGGTAAGCCCTCATAACGTGCAATATTAAACTATCTTTTTTTATTATTTCACAAAATTCATTTCAATCACTCGAGCAGCCCTGCTCACGTGAACAAAAAAATGATCATGATCCGTGGAGTCAACCGCATAGATTTACAAAATTAATTAACTAAAAGCATATTATTAATTGAAAAAACGATCATTCCATGGTGGTCATCGAATGGGAAAGGCGCAAAATAATAAAGTGGAATATAACCGGGGCATAAATCGTCGAAAGAACTAGTGATGCTACATAAGCGTCGATCGAATCTGAGACAAGCCCTTCGCAACGGAAGGGTCTTGGAGTTAGAAAGAGGCTAGCAGCACAGAACACTCCCTTTACATTCGCAGATTATCTTGTTTGATGAGTGGACAACAAGGTAGATTTCATCACTGCTGTTGAAAGATGCGTTCTTTGTACAATTCGCAATCCTTTCCCAGAAACTCCCAGCACCTACAATCATTATTGACTGTGATTTATGAGATAGTATTAGGGAAATTCTCAGTATCATCACCATGATATACGTCAAGTGGTATATTACTAGTGGCACTTTAATTCTTGATAATATTTCTGATGAGTATTGATTGTGTTCAGGAAACTCATCAATACAGTACTTATACTTGTACCAAAATGAACTGCAATATTAATCAAAGTGTCACTAAGGGTCCGTTTACATTAACTGAATTAAATTGAGCTGAACTGAATGAATATTTATATGTTGAGAAAGAATTCCGGGGTTAGAACTGAACTGAACTGAAATAAACTAATGTATAAACAGGCCTATAAATCATACCACTCTGTAATCATCGTGATATACTGAAAGCATATCCCTAGTATTAGACAAATAAAACTATATTAACAATGTATGTTTATTATATCATTCATGTTTAAACAAGCAAGTAATTAATCCATTAATTCAATTATGCTTTTTTTCGCCTATGAAAATTGCAAACGTCCGCATTATTAAAACAAGCCCTAAATTAAATATCAACCTTTAACATTACTAATTCAGTTTTATTACTAAATTATTGTGCAAATGTTATACTCGCTCCTCCGTTTTTATTAGTTGTTCCAGTTTTCATTTTGGGATGATTTCAAATAATTGTTCCAAACCAATCTATTTTTTATTTTTTATCTCTTTTATTTACTATTACATTAATGAATTACTCTACATTTAAAGTCAACCTTCATTACTTACAAATCTATTTACTCAAAATTACTTTTTGCCAAAAAATTTCATTCACACATTTACTTTTTACCTAAATTGCTTAAGTATTTTATAATCTAACTACTCGGTCCCTTTGAACGCATTGCTGCAAGACATTATTAAACTGGGTGAATTATGATACATTTTTGCTCTCTCATTTGTTAGAAGAACAGGAAATGGGGTAGCACATAATTCGCTTCTTTAAGTAAAAATTTTAATTCTTTTGCAAGTTTGGATTGAAGACCAAATGAGGTACTCTCCTTGTGTAATTTCAGATCTACTTAATAAATTCTCCATTTCCGTCAAAAAAAAAACTCAATCAAATTATTTTGGCTAACTCAATCAACTCTTAAATATCGTGCTAAAGGGTATGTATGAAACATCAAAAAACGGAGGAAATGCATTTCGGCTCATTACATGCGGATGACATACCAGGATGAGGAAGTTGGTTGTGATAGTAGGTGTCAAAAGGACCTTCAAAAACACAAATACTAAATTAGTTTTTTTGCGTAGGTTTCAAGATTATAACATATGAACAAGTAGAATGAATAAATTAATTGACGGACAGTACTATATATTGAAAGGAAGATTACCAGAAGGTGATGGAGTTATAGTTGTTTCACCCGGCTTGGTATCGGGCTTATTTTAGTAGGACTGCCTGTTGAATGCACGCACAAATTAATAATGGATTAGATAAATAAAGTCTAATCACGTTAGTTCTGATCAACCATGTTAACCAAACACACCAAATTCAAAAATGAATGCTATGATTGAGACTAGGAATATTAATACAATATATACTCTATTGAACAAACGTGAACCTTAGATGAACACGATGAACAACTTCAATTGATTTATTCGATGTAAAACGGAGGGAAAAAAAAAATTGGGGCTTATATAATTGAAGGATTTACCGGGGCATAAGCTATCAAAAGTACGAGTGATGCCACAGAAAGTTAAGATTGTTGACATGGATGAAGCAAAGGACCGCATTCTGAAGGAATTGTCTTTCATCAAACAAAAACACTCTTTTCGTTATCGATTTCATCTTGAAATTATCGGACAACACCAAGTACATCACTTAGAGGACTCCGAATTGCCTGACAATTCGATAATCCTTAGCCAGCACGCCGCATCCTCAGCTTCTTGTGCTGATGAAGGCCTAATTGCCGGTATTATGCATCACTGCCTACGATTACAACCAATATCATCACCCTCATTTCTAGCTTATTATCGCATGTTCATTTTTTTATACACCTCTCTTATATACATTCAATTTTTCAATAGTGTACAAGTATATATCTGAATTGTGTTCATCTTTGTGATTTATACTAAGGGTCATGAACTCATGTTATAGTATGATATAATAAAACAATTCTTAAAGTTGACCTCAACTCGAGATCGAATCTCTAATTTGATTGAACTATTGCGTATTATTATTCATTAGTTTACTATATATACTTGAATAATTTGATTGAAATTGCTTAGTTGTTCGAATTATGAACATAAAAAAAGGCTAACAATCCCTGCTACTATGGTAATGCATGTATTACTCCATTCGTACGTACTCACTTGTTGAACATAATATATTTGACTTGCTTTAAAACTCCTATTTGCATGCTTCAAATTAAGTTTGAAAGAAAGCCATGTGCAAGTCAATGTAAGTGGTTTTTTCATATGAAAAATGAAGAGTCAAAAGTCTTCGATAGGAATTAGTGGAATGCAATTGAGTACTCCATAATATGTTTAAGCTAAGGACACTCTGTATTATACCAATCCGTAGGTATCAATCAGTTAACGCTATATTCTTTGTATAGGTCAGGATGAGTCACAAATTATTCACGTACAATGGACCCAAGGCAGACAAACCACTTTTTAAGCAATCGAAGCTTTAGTAAATTAGGGTTCGTTTACATTAATTGACATGAACTGAACGGAGTTGAACTAAACTGAACTGAACGGAGTTGAACTAAACTAAACAGAACAGAAACTGAAATATTGAACTTGGATTAATATTAATCTTGAGATTAATATATACTATTAACCATATAATAATGAGATTAATATTTACTATTCTTATATAATATATCTTGATAAATTATTTAACTAGTAACTTAGGTTGTTAATATTTAACTTTGGATTAATATTAATCACGGTTAATAATATTTAAGTATTATTACTAATTATATCTTTGGATTAATATTTAACTATGTAACTTAGTAATATTTAAATTTAGATTAATATAATACTCATTGATTAATATTAACTATGAATTAATATTCACCATATTAATGATATATTTTTGGATTATGATTTACTATTTAATTAATAATATTTTTTTGATTAATATTATAACTTTAAGTTGGGATTGATGACGTATTACACTGAAACGTTTAACTTTAGATTATTATTATTATTATTATTATTATTATTATTATTATTATTATTATTATTATTATTATTATTATTATTATTATTTTAATCATCATTATCATTAATAACAAATTAATTAAGTTGAACTGAATTAAATTGAACGGAGCTGAACTGAACAGTGCTGAAGTAAATAAACAGGCCAATATTGCTTTGCATGTGCATGTATTATTTTAAACTCTTCTTACCTTTTACCTCATGACAATTAAACAACAATCAATTATTATTAATATTTTACTATTTATGGTTAAAATTTCTGATTACTGTAGTTTATTCAATCTAAATAGTTTTTTTTTCCATGTGTGCTACGGAGTATATGTTATGGAGAAGATTAAAATATAATTAAATTTAGGTTTGATATTGATTAACTATAAAAAATATTAACAACCGTAGCATGACAATAAAAAAAAATATTAAGAAGTTCTTCACACATAATATAAAAATTTTAAATTAAATAAATTAACCCAGTTTTCCCCTTTCACTCCTAAAAAATTTACACATAAGCTTGTTGCAAATATAATATTTATTGTTATCAAAAATATAATACTTCATCGTATAACACTTATTTACTCGTATATGATATTTCCTACGGAGTAGAAAGGAAAGTACTTCATTCGTATAACATTTTATTAGAGATGGAGGAAATATATCAAATATCAACTTCTAATTATACGGAGTACAATGTATTGAATAATGATAACAAGGTTGAATTACAAATCTTCCACAACAAAATAAAAATGATCCAAAATTAAATGGAACATAAATATCAACACACATGCATATATATATAAAATCGTACGTCAATTAAGTGATCGTATCTTGTAATTAAGACATTATTATGGCGCAAATGATCAAGAGCAATGCTCTAGGAAGTAGTAATCCTACTGAAATTACAATCTTGTTGCTTCCACTATCGTCACTGTCACTGCTACTATCAGTAGTAGCATCTGATTATAAAAAAAAAAAAAACAATGGCAACTTTGATCAGATGATTTCTTGAAATAATTTCTCCTAAGTATTTAATTCGATGATATAAAAAATAAAAATTATAAATAAGCACATAAGGTATTGCTCTAATTCAATTATGCCAGCAGTTTCTCTCCTCTTCTCGCATCCTTTTATATTTTAAAAAGTTTTAATTTATTTGCATGCATCACTTTTTTTTTGAGAAGCCAACGCAAACTCTCTATCTCTCTAATCTCCAAAAAAAGTCCAGGAACCGATAAATTAATACTCATAACGTATGTAAAGTTTCGATTTAAGAATGATTTACCTGGTGGAGGAGGAAATAGTAACTCGCTGGGGCTTGTTGGAGAGCCTTCAAATGAAAATTTCAATGTTAATGAATTTCATTATCATGTGTATATAATTTTGGCATACAATACTTTATTGTGTCCTCTTGAGGTGGAGTAGCAATTAAATAATCTTGATTCAATACTAATTAATAATGTAATATCCGTAAGAYACTTTTGTAATCATACAATTCAATSTAGTTGTAATTTGTTTATTTATRAATATAATGTTAGGATTCYTTTTTTTAGGATGAGTCACATAATTATTTACACACTTGCATTAAAATTTCTAATTTCGTGTAATACTTGTAAGTCGTTACGTAAAGATCTAGTTTGAGAATGCATTACCTGGAGGAAATATAAATTCGCTAGGGCTTGTTGGGGAGTCTTCAATGAAAGTTGAAATGTTAGTGAAGTTTAGTATATATGTATAATATATCAAAAGTTCTTGTATGCATAAGATGCACAACAAATTTATCATTCACCAAGCATATAGTAAACCTTTTACGGAATAGTCTATATAGTAATCAATTATTCATTTTATATCAATATAGTGATAAATAATAAGTGTCACTATATTGATTAAAAGGGCTACTATATTGACAAAAAAGGTTACTATAATCTCGTGCACAATAAATTTATTGTGCACCCGATRCACCTAAGACTTTGCCATAATATATTTGCATAGAGGACTTTATARCTAGTGTAAAATAAACCATCTTTATTCAACAAAATTGAAGTTGAGAATTAAGATTTACCTGGTGGTGTGGGATTCAAAGTCTCGTCGCTAGGGCTTAGAGCAGAACCTTCAATTCACATCAATTGCATTATATTTTTAATCATTAGATTAATAATTAWACTAAYAATAATCATATGAATCCGGCTTCTCAAACAAATATAAAATTGAATTGTTGAATATATTAGGTCATGTTATTGCATAAATATTTAACAACAGAACWGAACTAAAATGTMGTTTAAAACTAAATAWATARTTGTAGAGGGTTCAAGTGTTSAACTAAGCTGATTACAAGTTCAAAAGAACACACTCGATCTAGTGCACCACGCACTCCATTATTCCATCGTCAAGCTATTAAATTCTTATTAAAGGAGTTAATTACTTGATCATTAGGTAGGTCGATCTAGTAGTGRTTGAGCTAATTAAGGGGAAAGAAAAGTCACAAATAGTTTTTTTCAATTATRCAAATTAAATGAATCGAACCACWAGGGTGGMACACTTGCACGGGTGTTCGATCTTAATCACTAGGTCAAGATCAGACTATATATATTGGTATGAAAGATACATACGAAATTAAAGATGAGGTGAAGATACTTACCGGGGCATAGTGTGTCGAGGGAACCCGGGATGCTACACGTCGTAAGCATACYGGAAACACCGGTTTCTAAAGATGGATCTTCACGAATGACTTGTTGAATCAGACAAAAGCACTCCCTTTCGTTTGCAATTTCTTTTTTGATGAGCGGACAACACTGCGTCGSCGTCGTTGAAGTGTTGGTACAAGCGACGATCCTACTCCAGCAGCTTGTACGATCTGGTTGTTGGTTCAAGATATCGCATAAAGATCAATTTTAGTCTATGTTTAATATTGATGATTAGGTTATAAGATAGTGTTATTCTAGGTTATTCTAGGTTCAAGGTACATTAGGTTATTCTAGGTTATTAGGGTTTAATTTATATATATAGTCAGAATCCAATGAAAATCACATGTTATATGAAAACGTRAAAACCAAAATAAATGGGTACATTTTACATTTTAAGGGGTACATACAAGCAGTAAAGGGGTACGCAAGACTTTCAGCTACTGTTGATGAACAGTCTTATAACGTACTTATTAACTACTAATAAACAGTACATCTTGGACTTAATAATTTCAACTATGTAACTTCAGCGTTATATTCTAAATATATAGAATTACATATATATGCTCATTGATTAATATTATACTATGAATTTAATAATTTCACCATTAATTAATGATTAACATCTCTTTGGATTAAATATTTTAACTACTAATTACATTATAATCATTCGATCTAATATAATAAACTTTAAAGTTGGGATTGATGAAGATACACTGAAACTACGTTTAACTTTAGATTATATTATTATTATTATTTATTATTATTATTAGTTTATTATTATTAATTATTATTATTATTATTATTTTAATCATCATTATCATTAATATACCAAATCAAATTAAGTTGAACTGAATTAAATGAAGCGGAGCTGAACGAACAGTGCTGAAGTATAAACAGGCCAATATTGCTTTGCATGTGCATGATTTATTTAAACTCTTCTTACCTTTACCTCATGACAATTAACAACAATCAATTATTATTAATATTTTACTATTTATGGTAAAATTTCTGATTACTGTGTTTATTCACAATCTAAATAGTTTTTTTTCCCATGTGTTGCTACGGAGTATATGTTTGGAGAAGAGAAAATATAATTAAATTTAGGTTTGATATTGATTAACTATAAAAATATTAACAACCGTAGGCATGACATAAAAAAAAATATTAGAAGTTCTTCAACACATAATATAAAAATTTTAAATTAATAAATTAACCCAGTTTCCCCTTCTCACTCCTAAAAATTTACACATAAGCTTGTTGCAAATATTAATATTTATTGTTACAAAATATAAACTTCTCGTATAACCTTATTACTCGTATATGATATTTCCTACGGAGTACGAAGGAAGTAACTCGTTCATCTCGTATAACATTTTTAGAGCATGAGAGCGAAATTATAAATCAATGACAACTCTAATATATCGGACTCATGTTATAGGTATGATAATAATCAAACAATTTCTAAAGTTGACTCAACTCGAGATCGAATCTCTAATTTGATTGAACTATTGCTAATTATTATTCATTGAGTTTACTTAYATACTTAATAATTTGATTGATAAATTGCTTAGTTGTTCGAATTATGCAAACATTAAAAAAAGGCTTAACRAATCCCTGCTACTATGGTAATGCATGTATTACTCCATTCGTACGTACTCAACGTTGTTGAACATAATATTTGACTTTGCTTTAAAACTCCTATTTGCAWGCTTCAAWTTATTGTTTGAAAGAAAAGCCATGTGCAAGTCAATKGTAATGGTTTTTTCATATGAAAAATGAAGAAGTCAAAAGTCTTCGATAGGAATTAGTGGAATGCAATTGAGTACTCCATAATATGTTTAAGCTAAGGACACTCTTGTAATTATACAATCGTAGGTATCAATCAGTTAACGCTATAATTCTTTGTATAGGTCAGGATGAGTCACAAAATTATTCACGTACAATGGACCAAGGCAGACAAACCACTTTTTAAGCAATCGAAGCTTTAGTAAATTAGGGTTCGTTTACATTAATTGAACTGAACTGAACGGAGTTGAACTAAACTGAACTGAACGGAGTTGAACTAAACTAAACAGAACAGAACTGAAATATTGAACTTTGGATTAATATTAATCTTGAGATTAATATATAACTATTTAACCATATAATAATGAGATTAATATTTAACTATTCTTAATAATATATCTTTGATAAATATTTAACTATGTAACTTAGGTTGTTAATATTTAACTTTGGATTAATATTAATCACGGATTAATAATATTTAATATTATTACTAAATATATCTTGGATTAATATTTAACTATGTAACTTAGGTAATATTTAAATTAGATTAATATAATGATCATGATTAATATTAACTATGAATTAATATTCACCATTATTAATGATATATTTTTGGATATATTTACTATTTAATATAATATTGATTAATATATAAACTTTAAATTGGGATTGATGAAGTATACACTGAACGTTTAACTTTAGATTATTATTATATTATTTATTATTATTATTATTATTATTATTATTATTATTAATTATTATTATTATTTTAATCATCATTATCATTAATAACCAAATTAATTAAGTTGAACTGAATTAAATTGAACGGAGCTGAACTGAACAGTGCTGAAGTAAAATAACACAGCCAATATTGCTTTGCATGTGCATGTATTATTTTAAACTCTTCTTACCTTTACCATGACAATTAAACAACAATCAATTATATTTATATTTTACTATTTATGGTTAAAATTTCTGATTACTGTAGTTTATTCAATCTAAATAGTTTTTTTTCCATGTTGCTACGGATATATGTTATGAGAAGATTAAAATATAATTAATTTAGGTTTGATATTGATTAACTATAAAAATATTAACAACCGTAGGCATGACAATAAAAAAAAATATTAGAAGTTCTTTTCACACATAACTATAAAATTTTAAATTAAATAAATTAACCCAGTTTTCCCCTTTCAACTCCTAAAAAATTTACACATAAGCTTGTTGCAAATATAATATTTATTGTTATCAAAATATAATACTTCATCGTATAACACTTATTTACTCGTATATGATATTTCCTACGAGTAGAAAGGAAAGTACTTCATTCGTATAACATTATTAGAGATGGAGGAAATATATCAAATATCACTTCTAATATACGGAGTACAATGTATTGAATAATGATAACAAGGTTGAATTACAAATCTTCCACACAAAATAAAATGATCCAAATTAAATGGAACATAAATTCAACACACTGCATATATATAAAATATACGTCAATTAAGTGATCGTATCTTGTAATTAAGACATTATTATGGCGCAAATGATCAAAGCAAATGCCCTAGGAAGTAGTAATCCTACTGAATTACAATCTGTTGCTTCCACTATCATCACTGTCACTGCTACATCAGTAGTAGCATCTGATTATAAAAAAAAAAAACAATGGCAACTTTGATCAGAGATTTCTTGAAATAATTTCTCCTAAGTATTTAATCGATGATATAAAAATAAAAATTATAAATAACACATAAGGTATTGCTTCTAATCAATTATGCCAGCAGTTTCTCTCCTCTTCTCGCATCCTTTTATATTTTAAAAAGTTTTAATTTATTTCATGCATCACTTTTTTTTGAGAGCCAACGCAAACTCTCTATCTCTCTAATCTCCAAAAAAGGTCCAGAACCCGATAAATTAATATCATAACGTATGTAAAGTTTCGATTTAAGAATGATTTACCTTGTGGAGGAGGAAATAGTAACTCGCTGGCTTGTTGGAGAGCCTTCAAATAAATTTCATGTTAATGAATTTCATTATCATGTGTATATAATTTTGCATACAATACTTTATTTTGTTCCTCTTGAGGTGGAGTAGCAATTAAATAATCTTGATTCAATACTAATTAATAATGTAATATCCGTAAGATACTTTTGTAATCATACAATTCAATCTAGTTGTAATTTGTTTATTTATAAATATAATGTTAGGATTCTTTTTTTTAGGATGAGTCACATAATTATTTACACACTTGCATTAAAATTTCTAATTTCGTGTAATACTTGTAAGTCGTTACTAAAGATCTAGTTGAGATGCATACCTGAGGAAATATAAATTCGCTAGGCTTGTTGGGAGTCTTCAATGAAAGTTGAAATGTTAGTGAAGTTTAGTATTATGTATAATATATCAAAGTTTCTTGTATGCATAAGATGCACAAACAAATTTATCATTCACCAAGCATATAGTAAACCTTTTACGGAATAGTCTATATAGTAATCAATCATTTATATCAATATAGTGATAAATATAAGTGTCACTATATTGATTAAAAGGGCTACTATATTGACAAAAGGTTACTATAATCTCGTGCACATAAATTTATTGTGCACCCGATGCACCTAAACTTTGCCATAATATATTTGCATAGAGGACTTTATAGCTAGTGTAAATAAACCATCTTTATTCAACAAAATGAAGTTGAGAATTAAGATTTACCTGGTGGTGTGGATTCAAAGTCTCGTCGCTAGGGCTTAGAGCAGAACTTCAATTCACATCAATTGCATTATATTTTATCATTAGATTAATAATTATACTAAACAATAATCATATGAATCGGCTTTCTCAAACAAATATAAAATGAATTGTTGAATATATTAGGTATGTTATTGCATAAATATTTAACAACAGAACTGAACTAAAATGGCGTTTAAAACTAAATAAATAATTGTAGAGGTTCAAGTGTTCAACAAGCTAATTACAAGTTCAAAGAAACACTCGATCTAGTGCAACCACGCACTCCATTATTCCATCGTCAAGCTATTAAATTCTTATTAAGGAGTTAATTACTTGATCATTAGGTAGGTCGATCTAGTAGTGTTGAGCTAATTAAGGGGAAAGAAAAGTCACAAATAGTTTTTTTCATTATGCAATTAAATGAATCGAACCACAAGGTGGCACATTGCACGGTGTTCGATCTTAATCACTAGGTCAAGATCAGACTATATATATTGGTATGAAAGATACATACGAAATTAAAGATGAGGTGAAGATACTTACCGGGCATAGTGTGTCGACGGAACCCGGATGCTACACGTCGTAAGCATACCGGAAACCCGGTTTCTAAAGATGGATCTTCACGAATGACTTGTTGAATCAGACAAAAGCACTCCTTTCGTTTGCAGTTTCTTTTTTGATGAGCGACAACACTGCGTCGGCGTCGTTGAAGTGTTGGTACAAGCGACGATCCTACTCCAGAGCTTGTACGATCTGGTTGTGGTTCAAAATCGCATAAGATCAATTTTAGTCTATGTTTAATATTGATGATTAGGTTATAAGATAGTTGTATTCTAGGTTATTCTAGGTTCAAGTTACATTAGGTATTCTAGTTATTAGGGTTTAATTTATATATATGTCAGAATCCAATGAAATCACATGTTATATGAAACGTGAAAACCAAAATAAATGGTACATTTTACATTTTAAGGGTACATACAAGCAGTAAAGGGGTAGCAAACTTTCAGCTACTGTTGATGAACAGTACACGTGTATCCCTTTAATTAAACCTACAATGACCCCAAATTGAAATAGAAGTAATATACATAATTAAATCGTGATCGTCCATCTCCAAATCCTCGTCAAGATTAAAAGTTTTAATTTTCACCTAAGATTTGGTGTTTTTACATATCCTATTCCTATAATATATATAGTTATATATAATATATATATATATATAATTTATATATATATATATATATATATTTATATATATATATAATTTATGGAAAACACAACACAAAATACAAGCAATAATAATGTGGAACCTATTCTCTCTATGGTTCTTGACAGATAGATTAGTAAAAATCAGATATGTTCGATTTCTTTATTTTTTTTTGGTGCTAGAGAGCCCCAAGTGCGGGGAAAAAAATCGATTCGCAAAATATCCATTTTTACAAATTTTATACGTAAATACATATTTTCCCTTTTCCATTTATTTGTTTTATTTGAATCAGGGGATTAAGAAAAACGAATATTTAATTAATTTATTGACCTTTTTATTTAGTGGAATGAAAAAGGTAATAAATATGTGCTGGAAAGTGAATTTTAGAGAGAAATCTAGATAGTGGTAAAATATGATAAAATAAAATAATAAATATGATTCAATTTACCATGAAAAAGGTTGGTAAACTTGGAGTTAAAAATATTAAAGATTTCAAACAAGACAAATATTTATAAATTTCATTTCGGAAAATAGAACAAACAAAAGGGAACATATAGAGTAATTAATAACTACTACGTATATATTAATCGTGGTCAAATGTATGAACACCAATAATACTCCCTCAGAATATATACTCCTTCCGTTTTTTTAATTGTTCCACTTTTCATTTTGGGATGTTTTTAATTAACTGTTTCAAACCAATCTAAAAATATATTTTTTTTACTTTTTACCTACATTATCTAGTCTAACATTAATGAATTATTCATTTTTAAAGTCAATTTTCATTACTTTACCCGATTTATTCACCAAAAATTATTTTTTCCCAAAAATATTCATTCACACATTTACTCTTTTACCTAACTTACTCAACTTTTTAACTTAACTTACTCATYTATTTTATCTAACTYAATCAACTCTTAAACACCGTGCCAAATTGATATGAAACATCTAATAAAAAACGAAGGGAGTACAGAAAAAGACCAGGGTTGCYGGAGGGTTGACGTACCTGAGGATGGTGAGGATGTTGGAGCCATTATTGGCGTTTCGACAGGGCTTAAGGTTGGAGCTTCATATATTTAAATAAAATTTGATAAGTGTGTATGATATATACGACCGATAAGATGAACAATAGAAAAATCATTACAATAATATTAAAAAGGAATTTTTATAGGAAATAAAAAATAAGTATGTAGGAGAAAGAATTTACTTGTTGGTGAGGGTACTGAGGGAAGTGGAGGTAAGCTTGAATCATCAGAACCTTCAAAATCAGGGTTGCAAAATTAGTGGATTACTTGAGAGTAGGGATAGCTCAAGTGATTAAAGCTTTTCTCCCGATTTTAGGAGGTCATGAGATCGATTCTTATCCCCGCCCTTGTGGCTCTCTTGGCACAAAAAATTAGCGGATTGCATGCATAATGTCGATAATTTTGTTGCATTCCAATTAGTATAAAACATGCTATATATAATATATAAACCAATTCAAATGAAAACCTAAGTAATATATTAAACAAAACTAAAATAAAAACATTAATGCATTATTAGAGGAATTAATAAGGAAATACCTGGTGGTGGAGGAAATGAAGTTTCATCACTAGGGGTTAGAGCTGGACCTTCTAATTTCACATTGCAAATTTAGAAGTCAGTACATGCAGTTGTGATCGATGCAAATTAAGGACAAATAGACTCATGTCTACATAACTTAATAACACTTTATAAATCGACACAAAGTCTTGAAAAAGACGGGCTCATAATAAAATATTATAAAACGAGAAGAGAATTGCTCAAAAATATAAACAATAGATTACCGATTAAATATATATATTAGCTAGTATTTCATGCACGCGATGCATGCGGTATCTTTTTCATTCATCTTAGACTTTAAATAATAATAATTAAAATAGTGCGTGCGACAATTTATTATACCGACAATCTTAGATAGTATTTTCCAATTAAGAAAAAAATATAATAATACATATAGTAATACAATGTTAACTTTAATACGGAGTATATTATTGTGTTTGATATGTACGTAGTGTAAAACTATTTAGTTAAAAATTGTTTGATGGTTATATATGTTGTCGATATGTACAAAATTGGACTTAGTTTAGTTATTGACTTAATGATAGTGATTTGGTGATTAGTTAATAACAATAATTTTTTGAGAACCATTTCAAATACTCCGTAGCAATTTACCTAATTATGAAAAATTCAAAATAATACTCCCTCCGTTTTTTTTAGTTGTTCCAGTTTCTATTTTGGAATGTTTTTAAATAGTTGTTCCAAACCAAACTAAAAATAACTTTTTCACATTTTACCTACTTTATTTACTCTAACATTAATGACTTACCCCTTTCTAAAGTCAACTTTCATTACTTTACCCAATCTTTTCACCCAAAATTACTATTTCCCATAAAATTTCATTCACACATTTACTCTTTTACTTAACTTATTCAACTTTTTACCCAACTTACTCAACTATTTTATTCAACTCAATCAACTCTTAAAAACCGTTTCATAATGGTATGGAACATCTAAAAAAAACGGAGGGAGTAAATGTTAAGTGATGTTAATTTTGCAACATGTTTTAATTGACAAAATCATATTCATGTGAAGTTTTTAAATTTTTAATTGTTTAATTCTGGTTGATTTTTTCTCTTGATTTTAAATTGCTTTATTAAAATTGTTTTAGTAAGGGTAAAGGGGTAATTTTAGTTATTGACTTAATGATATATATAATTTATATCAAATAAAATTTATATATTTTTCTTTAAAAATCTTTCTCATAACTAATAACATATCAATTATCAAAGAAATATGAGTGTGCCGATTATTGTACCATATACATATTCCGATCTCTTTTTTCTTTCCAAATAAAGTGTTAATTAGTTTCGATTAAATTCCATACCTGAAGATGGGGGAGACATAGTCTCGGTTGGGGGTGAAGCGAAATCTTCATAGCAAAATAAAAACACTAGGTTAATAATTAATTGGTTTTGCTAACAAGTTTGAAGCACACATAAATTAAATAAAAGCAACATAGGAAAAATATCTTTAATTTTCTTTTACAATGAATTTCGTACACCACTTATAATGTATCAAATTAAACAAAAATCACGATCGTGATGGTTGTACGGTTGTACCATGTACATGTTCATTTTTTCCTATCCAAATAAAGTGTTAATTAGTTTCGATTAAATACAATACCTGGTGATGGGGGAGAGGTAGCTTCGGTTGGGGGCGTGGCGGAATCTTCATAACAAAAATRAAAATTAATAATTGGTTTTGCTAACAATAATAAGTTTTTTGAAGCACATACACATATGTAATTATGTAAATGGAACATTATATACATATATATACTGACCAGGGCACAATGTTTCAAAAGGATCAGTTTGGCCGCAAATATTGAGAAGCTGAGCCAAGGTAGCAGTCCTAGTTGCGTTGCCACTCACTCTTTCCTTGATAATACAGAAGCAATCTCTTTCGTCTGAAATCGCATCATTCAACACTGGACAACATTCTCCGACTATGCTTGCATCCTGTAGGCATCGGAGGATGTCTCCCCAACAATTGTCGTCGTTAACCGATTGTGCTGTTGATACTATTGATATCGTCAACAACAACATTATTAGGATTTATTACCCCCCATTTTTTATTTTTATTTTTGAATATATGATTATTTGGATCGATTATAATGTAAGACCTATTACAATACTAGAAAAAATTATATATGACGCATGTAAGAGTTGTTGATTGTTTCATTATATATACTTAATTATCTAGTGCGCCGCACTATCACTTATTTTGTTCCACAACTTGGTTTTATTAGTGTCAAATAATCAACATGATATATACTATGTATAGTTGACTTGAATTGCTTCTAATCTTTCTTTGAAATAAATATACAGCTCGATCACTCTTTCAGTTGGATTCATAGATTATACCAACAATACTTCTCCCTAAAATGAACGTATCGGATATGCTTCGTATTACACTAGCTCGATCTATCCTTGGCTAATTCGCCTTAGATCATTTGATAAATAGACTAGTCATTGGACGGTTTAGATGTATTTATTCACACATAGTAATATTTAGTTTCATACCTAGTACTTCATAGTAATCGACGGTGTAGGTGGAAGTTGAACAATCATAAGAATACTAGCTAAGGTCATCGGAGATAATAAGATCACCCCATGACATGCCTTAGCTTGATGGAACAACTTCAAAATGGACAATATAATCATTATTTTAATATTAACAACATCAAAGTTGCCACATGGGCACTCTGATTGAAATTTTCCCACTCATTTTCCTAGGATGAAAAATCGGAAATATATGATGACTAAATGAATAACTTTTTTTATAAATAATAACTAAGAATAATAAAAAAAAGAATCAACATATCAATACTATTTTCAAATTTGGAAACAAAAATAACTATATTCACAGTTTTTGTAAACAGATTTTTGTTTATTATTCTTCAAATGAGTAACTACAAAGTCTACAAGAATAATATTTCATTAC
Source organism: Bassia scoparia (assembly GCA_008642245.1). NCBI lineage: Eukaryota > Viridiplantae > Streptophyta > Magnoliopsida > Caryophyllales > Amaranthaceae > Bassia > Bassia scoparia. The sequence goes on along the minus strand of SNQN01000005.1, from coordinate 171,935 downwards.
TTTAGATATTAACTACTATTTAATACCAATTATCTGT
>SNQN01000005.1:132607-161468 GCA_008642245.1 Bassia scoparia | reverse complement strand
CTTCTGCCGTCGTGCCCATATACTTTGCACCACCTGCAGAATACCGAGACGTCGGGTACAAGGACCTCTTGTTTGATGTTGCCGATCCATATAATTTCCGGAATTGGTTCATTCAAATCAATTTGAACACATAATCTGGCAAAGCGGGTTTTCTCCCTTGTCGTGGCCCTTGTGTCAATTTTAACCAGCTTCCCCAKAGACTGCCCAATTCTTGTTAGCATATCAATATCGTAYAATTCAATTGGTAGTTCAGGAAGAGTAACCCAAACCACCGCTGAATCAATTTCAGCCTGAGAGGGTTTAAACCCTGGTTCCCAKAAACGGAGGTACAGAGGATACCCGGCAATTAACCATGGTCCCTGTGAGAAGACTTTCCCCATGTCATCTGAWGATGCAAAATTAAGTAGGAAGAAACCCTTCCCTAGTAGATGCATCTCCCACTGTCCGATGTCCCCAAAGAGGGTGTTCAACTTAGACATGAGGAAATCAAAGGAGAAGCTTTTCCCAATGACCTTAGCGATAAGAGCATGCTGCCATTTCTGACACAGAGAAAAGCATGTGGATTCGTCCAAAGGAATAAAGATTTGTTTTTTAGAAYTAACATCCGCCATCGGTGGTGGGTCGATTGCCGACGTGGTGGGTTTGAAGGGGGGTGGTACAGGGTGTTGAAAGTTTTGAGGCGAAATTTTTGAAGAGGAGGCAAAGCACATCGTGTGTTGCTTTGAGCGGAACAGGAGCTTCCTGAATCGTGTTCGTATTCGCTGATGATGATTGGTGCCGCTCATCCGGCGGTGAGCGACGAGACGGGTTCGAGGCATCGTCGTTTCCAGGTTGCTGACACTCGTTCTCACACTCGTTCTCACTTTCTCTCATAGGTTTTTTTTTAATAAATTGAATTGAATTGATTGCCACGTATATAATACTACGTAGATTGATTGCTGTCTGAGCAACTTCTTCACTTGAGATTATAAGATGCATGGCAATCAGAATTGAAGTGTTATGATCTCGATGAACTTGATATGAGGACACAATGTCATCATGGATGCTCAGATCTCAATCCATTTAGGACTTCATTAGGACTCCCTCGATCTCTTCGGTTCAACTTATTTTTTTCTTATTGAAACTTATTTTAGATTATTCCTTTTTTTTACTGAATTTATCTGAATTTTTCAAATTGTTTTGTTGAAAGAAAAAAATAATAGTTTGTTCTTTTAAATTATTATCTTTAAAACAAGTAAAAATAATTGAACAGAAGATACTCTCTCTCTTAAAAGTAATTAATCTTGCTTGATGAAAGTAAAATGTCTCCTATACTACTATTTTTAATTAGTTTCACGAAAGTAGTTGAGTTAGAAAATAAACACAACTTTACACAAAATAATTAATACCGATCAATGAAGGATTATAGTGTTAATTAGTGATTAGCAAAAAAACTGAGAGTAGAATAGAGGATGGGAAATATCAAAAGTTATATTATATATACATTCATAGTTAATGACTTTAGAATACAATATTATATGTTGAATAGAAAATACATTTCTCATAAACTAACTCTTTTTTATGAGATGGCGACATAAATTAAATAACCAAAAGCGATGAAAAGTTGTTAAAGCTAGTTATAATGTTCACAAACATTTTTTGATTATTAAAATTTTTAAAATTCTTGAATTTTGGGTTGAGGTAAGTTCTCAATCATTTGTGACGTGGTTTATTTTTTTGACAGGTGTCGTAATTTAATTATGGTATCAATATTTTTGAAGAACTTCATCGGTCGGTACATACGGTCTTTTTTTATTTGTTCTTTCTAAGTAAATAACTTAGTTTTTAAACAAATGATAAAACTCTTCACCATATAAGTATTAACACATTTTGTATAACTAATGAATTAAGCAAGATACAAGTTGATGATTCATCTATCTATTATTTGGATAAATCTCAATACTATTAACAAGAGCTTGGCGTTAGTAGGCGTGTACATATATCAATAATCAATCTAATTAAATAAATAACCCGACATTATATATAGTAATATATATGACCAAGATAAATCTTGAATTTATATAATACATAATTATAGTAAACAATCTCACTAAAAAGACGTGTGTTCACCACTACTTTCGGTCGGTAGTTCCCTTCATCACCATTAGGTCTACTCTTCCAACATTAGTCTTATTTCCTTTCACCAAAAAATTAAAAATCAAAATAAATAACATAAATTATAAAAAATGTAAATAATTTTAATTATATAACATGTAAATGATTAAAATAATTAAGAATAATAAATTTGGTTAAAAATAGTGATTGGCCGGTTAGTATGACATCATCATAAGCCACTTCCACTTGCAAGTACAAATCCTCATGCTCACTAGTCACTAATTTAGTTAATTAGATTACTCAAACACAAATAAATAAAAAAGTTTAGTACTTATTATTAGCTTAGTTATGGCATTGCATTGTATATAATATTGTTGACTTTAGTTAGGTCTTTTGTGACAACTTACCTCAATTGGCCTCACGTTTATTATAAATTTATAATCTTATTAAGATACGATCAAATTTGAGACCATGTAATCCTATCCATGCATAACTTATGGGTTGAACAATTGACGTTTGTACACATTTCAGGAAACAATGTTTTGAGTTGATGCGTCGGTCACGGAAAGTGCAAGTTTGCTTCACAAGAATAAAAGCAGGATTCAAAACCTTTTAATGTTTTGAGTATCAAAACGAGGAGAGTAAGATCCTTATAATTAAAACTTAATGTGCATGGTACGTAGCAATTACTGAACTCTTTTGATGTCGTTAGTGACTCTTACTCTTTCAATGCTTTAACCCTCATTAATTCAATGAATAACACTTACACTAATATGTGAGTTGTTCATGATCTCAACAATAATAACTCAAAAAAAAAAGTCAGGGTTACATATTTTTCCTATCCTTCTCATCATTGATCGATCTCATCAAAATAAACGAACCCTCCGATTTTTAATATTCTGTGCATTTACTATTTGGCCTGGGGAAAACTATGAATAATGTATTATAATGTGAGTATGAGGTTAAAAAGTAGAAGAAAGTAGTACGGTGTGTAAAAGGGCGAAATATGGGAAGTGAAATAAGTAAGAGAATGTATGGTTAAAAAAGTAGAAGAGAGTGTCCCAAAATGAAATAAAACACAATGCACAGAAAATTAAAAATTGGAGGGTATATTACTATACACGTACACTTCTTGTACAAATTCATTGTTACAGCAGACTTACAAATTCATTGGAAAGAAGACGATCAATAATATATTCTTGCCTTGAAAAAAAAACAAGTAGATAATGAACATCCACTAAAATGAAATTGTGTCATTCTAGTCAACCTCAAATGAGTTGTTCCATGTGGTAAATGTCCACCCACCATGGGAGGGTGATGAACCTAATATAGGGAAGATTTACTAACAATATTTTCAGATTATCGTTCAATGGATGAGGGTATGAGGATTCGAATATCATCGCAAAATTAAATGAGGGAGTTTGAAATCACTGCTCCAAATTCTTCCTCGGATCATAAGTACATGTACAATTGTACATGCAGATATATATCTTGATTGATTCTTGATATCAACACGTAAGAGAGAAGAACAGTCAGAAGAGTTAATTGGGTGTAACAAATCCAACGAGGACTGGAAAAGCATATTAGTGCACAAGTATAATCTTAATGTACATACTATATTCAATAAAAATAATATATAATTAGGGAGGCAGAAAAATAAACAGTATAATTAGTGGATCTAATTTAATTACGTAAAAACAGTGATTTAGTAAAAGGAATAACGTCACGTGTGTGGGGGTTGCATGGGGAAAGTTGCTCACATCGACAACTTACACTTGTCGACTACTAGTGGTCCATCCTCCTTAGCACGTGGATATTAGGAAAAAAACATATACGAGTGACAGTAAAAACACTAAACACACAGTTTGTGTGGTCTATTAATTGGTTTAATTAATTAATTAATAAATTAATTAGGGTAAAGTCTTCAATGTTTATGCATGCAATATGCTCTTGGGAAATTCAACTGTTGAGTTGAGACATGCATTGAAATTCTATTAATCAATTCTGCCGGAACTCGGAAATATATACTCTACTCGCTTTGTTTTCCCTAGAAGTGTCAAGTCTTAGATGGGATCTCACTCACCAGAGGACTTACTATTGTATACGTAGAGAATCATGTTATTAGTTCGAGTAATAAGTTTAGTTCATCAAAATTAAGGTTTCATTCTTCATCTTGCAAATCAAATTCGAATAAATTCGAATTTAATAGGATATTATAGATATATAAACCCTCGTTTGTTTCATGAAATGTGGGTTTCGGGTATGGGTTTAGAATGGATGAAATCCTTGCCGACCTTACCTGATGTTTGGATAGCAAATTTATAAAAGTTAAACCCATACTTCAAAGCCATAAGGTATAGGGTTTAGAAACCCTTGGGAGGAGGTGGGTTTGAGTCATATCATTCTTTTAGGTATCAAACTAAAAAGAGGCATTCATTACATACACATCAAAAGAAATTTCAAGTTCATTGCATTATTGTCGCCATTAGGGGTTTTAACGAGCCGAGCCGAGCTTTGGGTATTTTGAGCTAGACGAATATCTTCGAGCTCGAGCCGAGCCTCGAGCTTTTTCGAGCCTGAAAAGTCGAGTTCAAAATACCTTAAAACTATATTGGAGTTCGGAAACTATAGTAATATAATGATTTTTAATAACATATAATAGTAAATAGCTATGGATTTTCTATTTTTTGTTAAACTTAACAATAATATACTACTAATTTTATAATTATTAAGCTAAATAAAAAGATAAAATAATATTTCGAGTCTTTTCGCGAGCTTTCGAGCCGAGCATAGATGAGGCTCGGCTCGAGCTATCTTCGAGCCGAACTCGAGCAGGCTCAACTCATTAACAGCCTTGGTCGCCATTACCTCGGTCAAACAACGTCTTGTCATCGTCTTCATTGCTTGCATGTAATTGCCCTTCTTTAGTTCTTTGGTTGTTTTGTTGTGCTTCTATCCATTTTTAGATCTTAACTTTTATATTATGTCAATATGACACTGATAAATTTTACTGGGCATAATATAAGTCCACACACAAGAGAGTATATATGATCATACACAAACTTAGCGAGGTTCAATTTCATTATAAAATCAATTAGTATCATAAGGGGTAGCCCATCAAATTTATGTATTACTCACCATCTCTCCAATAGTTTAATGTGAAATACAAGCGGGATATACTCTCAAAAAACCCGCATATATTGTTTTGAATGAAAAGTAATTTCAAAAAATATAAAAAGAGTGTATGATTGATTGTGAGTTTGTGAGCTTAACACTTAAGTTACATTATTTATATTATGCATCACCTTTATGCTTCGTGTCTGCTATTGTGATTGTATGTCCCTTCCATGGTCATGACTCATGAGTAATGAGGCAATTGGAGACAATGTAACATTCAAAACTTAATATTAAATTTCCATATACATCTCGATTTTTATGACTCTTTATGCACCAATAAAAATTTTCAACGAATAATTTTAAAAAGAAAAGGAAATAAAGTACTATAGAAATACTTTTTTCTATATAAAGAGCTACCGTTATCTACCGAGAGTACTAATGTAGACGTAGTTTAATCTATAGCCTCGAATACTACCTCCCGAACTCACGTATTTTAAAAAGCTTAAAATAGAAATCGAGAAACAAACGCACGTAAGTTGTTTGAGAAAAAGTAATTCAAGCTTCCCTTAATGAGCTGCTATAAATTAAGTGGCTTACGAGCTGAGCCAGAATATATAAGGGCCTACGAGCTAGCCAGAAAATGAGACTGACACAACATATTGGCTATGATCCAATTAAAAGATTGACACAAGAGTGTAAGAAGATACTAGACTAGATAATAGTGACCCTAAATATCAAGACGACCCTGGTAATCAATTCATCCATTCTTTCAAATCAAGCCCAATTATCACACAATTAACCTTCAATTGTTTTTCCAAATTATTAAACTACTCTCTTGACTATTTGGTGGGACTGCAAATCTGCAATGCATGCTGAAGAATTATTAATTATAGTACGACACAATTTTGGAACCATATCATGCAGTGCATTCACAATCACTAGGTTATTCACAATAATTAAAACTAATGATATTTTGCAATCTTACTTTCCTCGGGTGGAATATTCGGAAAAAGAGATATAGCAGCTAAGGTATAGCGCATATATTGTTTAGCACTGTTTGTTACTCTTATCATTTTTATCATGTTTGTCAGTAAAAGAAAAAGCAATTTTCATTCAATTTTAACATTGTCTGGAAATATACTAACCTTCTTATCTTAAAAATTTCTAACATTTTCCATATACCAAACCTTATTCAACCAGTCTAAATTGTTCATCCATCTTTGGTTGTGATCAAGAATCGACTGCACTTTGTCTTAACTGCGATTTCTACTCCTCAATATTCGAATATATTGAGCATCTTGTATTCAATTACTTTGATTGTTGTCGTTCCACGTATGCACACGTCGTAACTATTTGATTTTGATTGTTTTTTGGAGTGTAATGGTAGTCTCACAACATAAGATGAAACATATGATTTTTGACACTCTTAATCGAACTTTGTAGTGACTTATTTCTCTCCTCTTTTAGTAAGGTGTAATAAACTACGGAGTGTCTAATATATTCATCTTAATTTTAAGACACAAGAGCAAATCCCTTTTCGGGATGCAACCTTTAATTCTTTAGAAATTTCAATTAAACGCAACAAATAATTTCCTTATTTTTATTGGCATGTCTCTCTTCTTTGAATCGAGCGTATGACTTTGTTGCATTCTTTAACATAAATTACACGAAGTAATGCTAGTTAGAGTCTTGGAGAGTGTGTTGTCCAAGATCTTTAAATTAAACTTTCTATATCATGTTTATATATAATCTCTTTAACAAACAAAAATCAAAAGTAGAAAAAAAAATGTAACATATAAATTGAATCGGAGACAATATAAAAATAGAGATGTAATTAAAATTAAAGTATTAAACATATACATGAATTATGACAATCTACAAAAAGTTTTGAAGTTAAAATAACTTCATTCACTTGAGGTTCAAGAAAAGAATTTCGCATCCCATATAAAATAAAAGTGTGACCCAAAAGTAAATGGCCCGCACATGACCTAATTAATTTGGTTTAAGAGCTCGTGTTTTGGATCGTGGATCAATTTGTTAGGTCCAAACTACTACGTGGACCGTATACAGGATTGAAATTAGTTCTCCATTTCATATTTACACGTTGTTTGTCATTTGTCACTTATACTAATGCTTTACGCATGCAGAAAATTACGTTTTTCCGCTATATATTTATGTTATGGGATGAAATGGGCACATGAATAATAGAGTGTCAGAGTTATAGAGTAGGTATTAACGTAAGAGTTACAATCCGATTGTCGTGTGTTATTTTAAGGTTAAAATTTCATTTTTATATGGACACTATTCTATTCATCATTGAAAATTTGATTTACTTTGAAAAAAAAGAAAAAAAAACGTTGTCTTAGAGTAATAGACAAGCGCGATTAGTCAAAATATTTACAAGTTTAAGCTGAGTTAGAATATGATGATAAAAATCAATATTAATATGCTTACGCGATCTGTTGCAATACCACTTATTTAAGCAATGAAACTTAACCATTAGATTTGTAGTTGTTGATGCAAATATCATTATATATCATCTATTTCCTTCTTCTAAAACCGACAATTTGGAGTTATTTTTACTATTCAACACAATAATTTGTTTATAAAAAAAAAAAAAAAAACATCGAGCTACGAGACCAAAAAAATAGGAGGAAAAAAAGATGATGCTCCCCAAAAAAAAGCAGTCCATGAGTTAAGCAAGTTGGTCTCCCAATCTAATAAAATTGAATGGTTGGCCACTCGACCACTTTTGATGAGAGTCAGCCTAATCTTCTTTTGGGAATCTGCAGGTCTTACAGCAATGACAATACTACGATTATCCACTACCCACATTAGATTTCGGCCATTGCGACCAAACTATATTTGAATTTTTTACTCTAGGTGAAGTGGTATAACTAGGGTGATACATCATTAGCTTGACGCGTCTGATCTGGTTAAATCCACCTGAAAAATGTGGTTTTGGGCAATTAAAAAATAAAATTGATTTTTTAGTCCAAAACCCCGATCTAGCCTGCAAGCTTACATTGACCCACAAAGTTTGTACTTTTTGGACAACTTTGGGTAAGACCTTTTACATACAAATCCGACCCGATCATTTGATCATCTCTAAGGTGAGTAAAAATATTCGGCACGAAAACTGAAGGCCCAAGCAACCCTTTGCATTAGAGCTATTTTTGCACTTTTGTTCCGAAAGTCCAGACTAGCTTGGCCCAAAAGCCACAAGTACCTTAGCCCTAGCCCTGAATTTTAGGGTTGTAGCTCGGCTCGAAACTATCGAACCTAAACCACCTTTTTATGTTGTTGTTGCATGAACTCGACCTGAACCTTATTTTAATAATCTTTATTCTTCCTCAACGATGAACCTATAAAATACTCACTTGCGAACTTTTTATATTGTATTATTGGTTGTGGCCTTGTGGGAGTAAAAGAAATATCATAGCTCATTATATGACGGAAAATAATACCCAGTTTCAATAGTGATGTATATATAGTTCCTTGAGAGTTCAAATTAAACTTCTAACTTAAAAGTTTAGATTACTACTATACATGAACATTTACATCAAAAAATCTTAGAGAGATAACAAGATGTTGTTTTATATCCTAGGGAAAAGAGCACTTGATGTGGTTGCTAGACGTTATAGACAATAACTTCAATACATATGAATAAACCAGGAGAATAATGTAAAAAAGTGTGAGCCCTTGTTACATGCATGTTACGTCCATATCACGATCTATTGGCCATTTTTGGACCACCTCATTATCTATATATTCCTCGCAACCGTAACAAAGTCATTGCATGTGAAAACATTACGACTTAACTTCCTCATAAATTTAAGCATTTTTGAGTTATTACTTTGTTTTCAATTAATGTTGCAGTAAATAAAAGATATGAGCAAACGATACAATATGTATAGAGCTTAATATGGTTAGGGTTCGGTCCGGCACAAGGGCACATACGACGCAATACTGAGTTTAGTACGATCAAGCACGACCTCGTTGTCGCCACAATACGAGAGGAACACCAATGGATCATAGATGGGTTGTGGAGAACATTTTTAAATATTAGTACAAGCATGAAGGTCAACCCGCACATGAGCCCTATTTTTAGAAAAAAATATATAAAATATAAATCACGTGGATTGGACTGGACATGAGTCTCATTTTTAGAAACTTAACATTGCATGAATCTGGCACGACATGATGTTACACTGGCATGAGCCCTTATAGGCACGAGACCCACGGTCTTAGAACATGGGCCTTCTCGGCACGATTCATGCCCACCTTTAAATATGTACGAATTAAACACCAACCATACACTCCCTCCGCCTCAAATCACCTATCTACTAGTCTACTACATTACAGTATCTTTTTAGAACAGTTTTAATTAGAGATACAACGCTCAACGTTTAAATCTTCAATTGTATATAAGAAAAAAATTATACAATGCTTACCTATTTGGAAGTACAGAATATTAATCAAGACAAATCAAACAGTATATATATAAAAAAAGTAATTATTAGATGTTAATTATAAGGAGCCTTCTCTAAACTCTAATAATGTGTGCTGTACAGAATGATATCTGAAATACAAGTAGTCTAAACGTACCCGTGCAATGATTGAGTGAGATCCGATCCCTTATACACGGGCAACACGGTTTAATTTTGTGGCCAATTCAACTCACTTATTATTTGCATGATTACTTCCGTCATTAACTGATCTAACACATATATTATATTGCTAATCTAAACAACAATCAAAATAAAGCGTGCACTTGCATTCGCATAATATGTAATATACAGCAAAGCTGCCTACTTGATTGCAATTTGACATTCCAGAGAATAAATATGACCTGAAAATATGAATTCTGATGTCTAAGAAGTAGAGAGTAAGGTCAAAGTGCATTATCTGGGTTTAATTTATTTACTTGGATGAAAAGTGAATTTCACAAGTTGAAATTCGAATCAATAGCAGTCAACTTTAGGTAGGATTAGGCTCAATTTTCAATTGGATTAGGAATTATTCAATATTTTTTGGTGGATTATCAATTAATTAACAACTAACATTATCAAGTCAAGTTTATGAATAGTAATGCATGCAATTAGTTTAAAAAAAATCTTTGAGGCTTTGATCATGTAAATCACCCATAACACCAAGTTAATGTTTATGAGAATTATATATGAACCAATAATTACATGAAGTTCATCAACTACGTGCATTATCGCCACAATGTTTTTGCTCAAGTGGTAAGCAGCTTGATCTCGCTCTCTTAAAGGAGCTTTCGAGTTCGAGCCTCGTTGTATGCAGAAACTTTTGTTGGGAGACTCGCCCACCATAATAAACTAGCAGGTCTGTAACCCAGGTGAAATTCGGATGTAATTAGAACTAAATTTCGGTGAACTGATTAGACAAATTAATGAAAATGATCAAGTTCAAGGCTACAAATAGGTGGTGAATTAGCAAAAGGTGACAGCATGTCGAAACTAATAAATCCGACCATAGTTTAATTTTAATAGGTTTACTATTCTAATCACTAATAAGTTGTAAGAAATAAATAAAGACACCGATTAAAGAGATTGAAGAGCTCCTAGCCTCCATGCTTATGTGAAGCATTTTTAGCGGTTAATGGTATTGGATTACCCTATTAAGCATCTTTCATCCAATAATTACAATAATACCTCCGTTTTTTTAGATGTTCCACTTTGAGTGTTTTGGTTTTTGAGGCAAAATTTTGGGGGAGTATCTAGTACATATAGGATATAGATTTAAGAGGAATATATAGTGACAAATTTGTGATTTTTCCTTCATAGTAGTTGAGGATAACCATGTGAAATATGGGCTAAAGTTGCAAATATTCACAACTTTGCCATTATATATCCCTCTTAAATCCATATTCTATATGGACTAGAAATTTTCCAAATTTTGGTGTTAGTGATTAGGTGAGTAGGTGGGTAATTTAATAAATAAAGTACGAGTATGTCAGACCCATACATGAGAGAGGTAGAGAGAAGATGTCGTGGATCCCAAAAAAGTAGAAAGTAAGTGAGAATTATATGATAATTTATTGTGGTCCCCATGTCTTGAAGGGAAAAAAAAATCAAAGTGGACAACTAATTCGAAACTTCATAAAATAGAAACTAGGACATTAAAAAACGGAGGAAGTAATTCTCTATTTGTTATTTTTTTTTAACCTTGAACTTTATATTCTAGACTTTCCTCAATTTGCTTATTAGTCATCAATAACTTGTTTCAATCAATTGTTAGCATGTTCAACCAATACTAATCCCCTATGAGAACAGAAAAAAAAAACTACTTGGAAGGGATGCTGTTTATCGATCAAGATACCCATGCAAACTCCCATGAGAGATTAGTCTACTCACCAAAAGACGGTGAGAACTTCTCGTAGTATTATCCAAATAAAACCAATAATAAACTCCCCTTTTATCAATTAGTAGTTCCTTTTATATGTTCGATTATTATTATATACTCCACATATATAACATAACTTTGTATTTTGTCTTAGTTGTTTTGGTTTTACTAATTTGGGCTCACTTTATTAATTTGTTAAAGTAAAAGGAGTTTTATTATAACAATAGAGGATAGGTCAATTTTTTCTTTCAAATTACTATAATCTATTAAACATTCCAAAATAAGAGATATCTACAAATCCTTACAAAGAATACGAACAATCAGCTACATCAATTTGATCAAGTTTCGTGTCATTATCAACATAAAAAAAGAACCATATGTCAAAATAAGAATCAAGCTCTACATTAGTGATCCAAACACGTACTCCCACGACGCACTTTTTGTGGCATCATGACTCATAGAAACAATCAAAATGCTTAACCCCCCAAACCCCCCCTTGAATCCTTCCTACTTTCTAGCATCCATAATTACTAAAACCAACATTACCACAACTATGCAACAAGCACTACTATATAAGGCTTTGACACATTGAGACGTTATAAGGAAGGTCTAACAAACCACCCAAAAACCCCTTTCATTGCATTACATTACATTACATTTCGTCGCTTTGTTCATTTCCTATTTTCCATTCATCAATCACCATCTACCAAACCAAACCACCCCCTTCTTTCTAATTTTAATATAATCAAGAAAATATAATCAAAATTCCAAGTTATGAAAACGACCCAAAAACAAAAAATAAAATTTTATGCAATATAATCTCAAACACCCCAACAAAAATAAAATTCCAAGTATATAAATCYCATTCCTACCCCAACTGTCATTCTAGGGAGCCGTTGAAACCTCCTCCTTTCTCTCTCTTCATCTTTCAACTGTTGCTTAACGCCTTTCTCTCCTCCTCATTACGCTTTCTCTCTCTAAAATATTGTCATTAAATTTTACCCAATTGATATTTTCCCAATTTTGTAACAACCCATTTATTCACTTCTCCCCAAAAAATTAACAGTTTTAATTTTAATTTTAATTTTTGCAATGGAAAGTTCTTCTGGGATGGTGGGGGGATCCAGTGCTACTGCACCCCACCTCAGTGTTAATCAAGTTCTCGACTTGATTCATCGGACGACTCAGATTTATGATCAGAGCTGCCCAAGAGATCCGACGGCTCACAAACTTCCCAACGCTGTCGTCGTCAACTTTCTGCTACTGTTCCTCGACTCGTTACCATGCTCCATTCGGACTCACTCTCTTCTACTGAGTCTGCTCTTCTTGCTCTTCTAATCTTGCTGTTAAAGATGAAAAGTAAGTCGTTTCCCCCTTTTTTCCACTTTTTTTTTTGCTTAATTTTGAGTCTGAATTTGATTTTCGATATTTTTTTGTCTGCAATTGTCAAAAATTGTATCTTTTTTTAGGTTTTTAAAATCTCTCTTAATTGGGCAATTCTTGAAACGAATTGTTAATTAATACTGTAGTGGGTTCTTCTTTGTGTTAATTCGTTGAAATGGAATTAATTGGATTTAATGAGCTACTACTAAAAATTAAGTGGGTTTCACTTGTTTAGTGATTTTTTTTCCAATCTGCAAATTCATTCTGATTGTTCTTGCAATTATTACGTTGGAGTTAATTCGGTGAGACATTGATTCTAATTAGAGAATTGATTTTTGAATTTCGATGAAAATCTATCTGAGCGTAATAAATGTTAGCCCAACATTATTCAGGCAAAGTGTAAATCATGTCCGAATTGATGAGAATTTTGATAAACTGTTATTGGTAATTGGGATAATACATTATCGTAGAGAATATTCTCTCGTTAATGAATTCTTTGGTTTAGATTAATTTCATCTAGAATAATGATTCTTTTAGAATAAAATAGTGATTTATTTGTTATATGTACGTAGTTTTGGTCAGCGAATCCAAAACACTGATTACTATTCATGATTAAGAGAAGTAAAGTATTCCACTGTCTTTCTTTGCCGCTAAATTGCGATTGAATTTTGGTAAAGGAATTTTTTTTATAATTATATAATTAATTTCTCGTCTGAATAGATGAGCAATTGGATATTTTCTTTTGTCTGAAAGGTGAGTGAATTTTTTTTCATATTAATGAAATTGGAGATTAGGGAATTCTTCATCTCATTTCTTCTGTTCTTTTGTACTATTTTATTTTAATTTTTTATTGTAATCAAAAATTTCTTTCTTAGCTTTTAATTATCATGCTGATGTTTTTTCACGGGTGCTCTATTGATGAGAAGATATTTAAGAAAAAAAGATTAAATTCAAGAAAACTACTAGCAAACAAAAATAAGATATATATATTATGGCAAAATGAAAAGTAAATCCGTACAACTTTGAGATGTGTTTTTTTTTACTTTGCTTTAACTTTTGGACTTATCAGGCAATTGTGTTGATAAATAGTGTTAAATTAAGTACTTTGCGTGCTTCTGCAGTTGCTGCAAGGCACAACGCCACTATTGAGCTTTCTCATATGTGCAGTAACGTATTTGTTAAGATTCAGGAATTGCTTCGTTTGTTGAAAATCCCATAGCAGACTAGCAAAGTACTCCGTACGAAGTATTATATGTGATTAGTGATAATTCGATATGCAGGTTGCTAGTTGCTGAACTATAATTGACAAACAGAAGAAGCAATTGAAACACAATTTGTTTTTAATTCCCTTGTCTAKYCCTGTTTGGCTGCATCAATTGGTTTACAGAAGTAGTGTTCGGTCCTATGCTTTAAWTGCTGAGAACCWAAGTTAGTTAAATGTCATTTCTGTTGGAAGCAACCGTCTTTGAATTAACSCAATCCTTAATTTTAGTTTAGCCGTATTTGGTGACTCTTTGCATAAYGGAACTTAGTGTTAGTCATTAGTTGGASCATGTCTTAATCAAGTTATACAGTATGACTTATTTTTCCTGGATTTGTGTCTGTTCTATTAGTRCTTAAACATTCTTTGGAGTTTTGTATTCAGCTGATTGTATGAATGTGCACAAGAAAGTTGTAGCTGACCTTTTCCGACCTGTAATGACTGATGGATTGATTTTCTTTTATGTATTGCCTTTTAGGAACAAGATCAGCATTGTTGCAGCCGGTGCCTTAGATCCAATAATCACTTTCCTCCAATCTGAAAACACAACTCTTCAAGAACATGCCACTGCCGCTTTGCTTACACTTTCAGCATCTTCAGTGAACAAGCCAACCATTACAGCTTCTGGGGCAATCCCTCTTCTGGTGGATATTTTAGAAATTGGGACCCAGCAAGCTAAGGTGGATGCTGTTATGGCGCTTTATAACCTCTCCACACACTCTGATAACATAACCTTAATCCTCGAGGCAGACCCCATACCTCCCATTATCGATTTGCTCAAAACATGCAAGAAATCCTCAAAAACAGCTGAAAAATGCACTGCMCTGTTAGAATCTCTAGTAAATTTTGATGAGGGGAGGGATGCTTTAGTCTCTGAAGAAGGGGGTGTGCTTGCAGTRGTGGAGGTCCTAGAGAGTGGGTCCCTTCAGAGTCGGGAGCATGCTGTTGGGGCACTGCTAACTATGTGCGAGATTGATCGGTGCAAGTACCGGGATCCAATCCTCAGAGAAGGGGTTATACCAGGGCTACTCGAGCTTACAGTTCAAGGGACTCCCAAGTCACAGAACAAAGCTCAGGTTTTGTTGAGGCTTCTGCGAGACTCTCCTTACCCTAGGTCAGAGTTTCAACCTGATACTTTGGAGAACATTGTCTGCAACATAATCTCGCAAATGGATGGGGAGGAACAATCRGGAAAAGCAAAGAAGATGCTTGCTGAGATGGTGCAAGTTAGCATGGAGCAAAGCTTAAGACACTTGCAACAAAGGGCTCTGGTATGCACCCCTTCTGATCTGCCTATTGCCAGTTGTGCCTCTGAAGTTTCTTCCAAGTGATCATATGATATTCTAATCATAGTTTTTTTTTACTCTCTTCTCTTTCAATTTGGGACAGACCTTTTTTCTACTCTTTTTTCTTGGTGAGCTTTGTCCGATGAAGTATATGATATTTAGGGAAATTGAGAAAGTTATACTGCTGTGCATACAGTGAAAAAAAATGCCAGTCCAGGCCGTTGCCGATGGTACGAGTGACTGGTTGATGTGGTGGGGAATAAAAATAGAAGAATTGGAAATACCGGGGGTGTTCTATTCCTTAAATAGTTTCTTGTTTTGTAAAGGAAACTATTTATCAAATCTTTGTAAGGTTAATTCGCATCAAAATGATATGATTTSGTGTTCCATTGGCAATTTTACTGAATATTGCTGTGTTCAGAGACAATATTAAGTAAAAATGCTGATACTGTGTATTCCATTAGTGAATTTTGACATCTGAACTATTAAACAGAATTCTGAACGAAGTTACACACGGTAGCTGCAGCGTCGGAGGCTAGTCTTGCGGATGTGGTTCATAAGGACGGTTTGTTATTATTGGTGATAGTTCTGAACCACGTAATAATTGCTGCATTATATAAACCTTTTTAACTTGTACAAGCTTAAGTAAGTGTATCCAAAAAACTCGACTCGGAAATTGATATCCTTGTCACATTTGTGATGGTTGAGGGTTTTTAGATTTGAGCTGAGATTTTT
This sequence comes from Bassia scoparia, assembly GCA_008642245.1. Taxonomy (NCBI): domain Eukaryota; kingdom Viridiplantae; phylum Streptophyta; class Magnoliopsida; order Caryophyllales; family Amaranthaceae; genus Bassia; species Bassia scoparia. The sequence continues at coordinate 145,223 of SNQN01000005.1, read as the reverse complement.
TTTACAATCAAGGATCATTTTGTAAATGTCGGCAAAAAAAAAAAAAATGCTGATTTTGATCCAACCCAAGAAAAAAAGTGGCATGGGCAAAAAAAAAGTTGATGCATAATAATATATGACTCTTGTTTTTCATGATTTTTGTTGGAAAGCCATATATATCAATGCAGCGGGAGATTGTCACTTCACAATCTTTTTTCTTCAATTATTTTCTTTTTTTTTCTTTTTTTCTTTTAGCTCACTTTAGAAACTGTCTTTGTCATGACACATTATGAAGGAATCGTTATCCAAAGAAAAGGAAGTTATTAGTGGTTTTTAACCAATCAATACATGTTGATTCCATCAAACAAATTGAGAAAGAAATAAATTAAAGAAATATTGGCTTACAATGCCTAGAACTTCTAGTACTTTACCATGTTTGGCATAGAATGCAAAAGTAAGGGGAAAATAAAGAGAAAGAAAAGATAAGCAGAAGACAAACGATGTGCTTATTTTTGTGTGTGTGGACAGAGCTTATTCAGGTAATAAGTATTATTATTAGAAGAGATTTAATTTTTTAATTTTAGAGAAGATTTTCAATGGCTTAATTACAAAAATAAGTTACCATACTGTTTCAAATACTAAATAAAATTAACTACGGAGTACAATAAGTTCAGATAAAAATATTCAGATAAAGTTCATTTTTTGAGTACTCTAGTGGTTATTTTAACATAAAGTCAGAACAAACATATCAAATTTGGAGTAAGAAAATTCAAATCCAGATTTAATAAAATACCAAGAACAAAATACAACATATGCACTGATAAGTTCAGAAATTCATTACAAGTTACAACTAAATATAGCCTTAAGTTAGTTCCATCCACCATAACACTTTGTTATTTCTCTAATAAACCAACATATGCTTAATCAGTCTTCAGAGAAGACCGTACTGCTAGCATATTTCATCAATTTATTACGCTTACTTTTTAGGAAAAAAAGAAATAAATAGATTTGATCTTAAATTTGTGACCATCCTTGCCAATTAATAACCATTCAAGCTAATCGACATATATACACTGCGTAATTTAAGTAACACTAAATTAAATATCACAATTATTTACAAGCAAATAATATATATAATATATATAACCCCGTACTTCGTAATTTTTTTTAACAAATATAGAAATTAGTCTAGTTGGGTATTCGATCTTAGATTTTTGATTGGCTTAAAATGCAATTCTCTTTCTCTATTTGAGATACCCAACTTGTGAAAACTCCAAGTTTCCTCACTTTAATTATAATATTTCTAGGGCTGCTTTTTATTCTGAGTTAAGCATCTTATTCATAATGGAAAACTATACAACCACTACATCATATTCTATTCTTACAATTTTTGGAATCTTTCAAAGTTTTTTTTTTTTTTCAATTTTGCAATAAATAAATTAAAAATGTTTGTTGCACCATATATATTCAAATAAATAAAGCATGACTAAAATGAACCCTTACAATTGTGGAGTGTATTTTTGACCATGTTTATCAAACAGAGACTCAAGCAGAAGAAACAGTCAAACTCACAACTTATTTCTTAACATTTCAATACAACTAAGTATTCCCAGACTAACATTTACATTTGTTAAGGTCTCACCATTTCTCCACCTACAAATTAATTGATTATTCCATCTATAAATATTTTTATACTCGGACTTTGTATTTTAGTCAGTCATCATTTCTTACATGTTATTTATCTCTCGTAAAAAAATCTAATACTCCAGATCTGATATGCTTAATCTAACTTTTATTTTGATTCACTAGAGGTACTAAAAAAAATAACTTAATCTGAATATATTTATCTACTTATTGTACATACGTAGTTAATTTTATTTTAGTATTTAAACACATATGATACTATAATTTTTGTTATTGGTTTATTGTTTTTTAATAAGTTTTATGCACTCGATATATACATTCGTTGTAATTTCCTAACATAATGTTCATAATCTATCTACTTCGTATATATAATGAATCATAAAATAAATTTAAACATAATTGATTTTAGATACCAGTATATTATACCATATTGACATTGTTAGATTTTATGAAATATATTTATAAATGCAATATGGTACGAAAATAGCAAAATACATCCCACTAAAAAATGTTTACTCACCTAATCTCATAATAATTTTAATAGAATTTTACCTGGATTGCCAAATCAGTCTATCATAGTTTGAAATGTAAATTAATTATAATCAATTCATTTTTCATCTAAAATCTAAGTTTATCCTTTCTTAACGCAAATATCATTAAATTATCATTTTCTTCTCAAATTTTTTTTACTTAATTTTTTATTTGTATTTTTTTATTTTAGTTATATTTTATGAAAATAATATTTTCTTCACTTTTTTGAAATATTATTGATTTCACTAGTTATTCTTAATTATTAGAAATATTTATATATATTATTTATAAAATATGCAATTTATAAGGTGAAATATAACAAAACTTGTGGTAGACTAATTTCGAAAACCACCGTAAAAAATCCATTTTATATAAGGAACTAAAATTCATAAGATTCAAAATCACCCCATAACTCGTTTTTTCGATGTTAAACAATACATTTTTCTTTATTCTGAGATAATATTTTTATTTATTTATTTAAATAATTTAAATCACACATCACACTCAAGAAATTCATCAAGCTATTAAGTGTGCTTGAGTCATGAGTGTCTCATGTACGTCCACTATATATAACGTGCGAACATAAGTAAGAGATAATAAGAACTACTTTATATTAATTGTGTGTTTATTGATAAACACCTTTTCTTCCTTTTCAATTTGAATTGAATAGAGGACCATGCAAGTCTATATTTATCAGGAACTAGTAACGAAATAATGAACTTAGGGAGTGTTTGTTGTAAGGTTGTTTTAATTATCAGTACGTATTGAATATTAATCTATTTGGTGTATAGACTTACTCAAATATTTTCCGATCGTATTCACATGCCTATTACTCCGTATTGTTTTTTTGTTAAAAATCAATTTCTTCATATTAACATTATTTTCATATAATTTCTCATTTGTTAGCATATTCTTTTTTTTTTGGGTTGATAAAAAGATAGGCAAAAGGACAAGCTCATTAGCCATTATACATCGGTTAGTTGAACTAGATATTGTTTGCCACTTGAATTAAATTTAATATTGTGAGTAATATAAGTTTCTGCTTAAATTCCTAATTATACAGTACTTATCTCCAATGTTCTTCTTATAGAATCAAATTTGTCTTGTAGCTGTTGTACGCTTGTACCTCTTTACGAATATCCTAACTCGTAAACTCAACAAATTAACCTATAATGCTTTGGGAGTTTGGGATACATCCGAATAATCCGATTCGAACCGATCATAATGAGCAAATACCTAGAATGTACTATGGTTAACCAAATTATTTTGTACTAACAGGCCTAGACAGCACCCGTCATAATGAATGTAAGTCCACATCACAAGATTAAGAAGGTTTTACATCAAAATCATATGATAATGAGAGATTTATCACCACAACACTCCCCTTAATTTCAATGTGGGACAACACATATACTCGCATGCATCTGGATTGTTTATGGGCTCAACATTCTCCTTCACATGTGAGTTGTTCGTAAGTTGATCCAAATCAATAACACCTAACCAAGGCTCTGATACCATGTCAACGGGCCTGACCGCACCCACCACGTGAAAGTGCAAGTCTACCTCACAAGACCAAAAAGATTCTACCTTAAAATCATATATGACAATGAAGGGATTAACATCTTAGCCTTATAATGTGCTAATAAGTCTTAAATTTTATCAATGTGCGATTCATCTCCACAACAATATTCAGTGTTATAAATAAATACTCACCTAAAAAAACATGTATAATATAGAGTACATTATAATCATGGTTAAGGACGACGGTCAAAGAAATCATGTTTACATAAGTCTTAGCTTTACTTTCATACAAATGATGAAATGAGTGTGATATTATATTATTACTTCGTATTTAATTGGGCCTAAGGCTTATACCACACAAATACTCCGTATAAAATTAGGCACTTTTCAAAAAGTTTCAACAAATAATCGGTGGTAAGTGGTAACTTGTAAGTATACCTGGCAAATCGATTGGTCGGGTCGGTATCGGTCGGTCAATGTCCGGTTTCGAGCATTTACGGGTCGGACATTTTTCGGTAGCAGGTCGAATTTCTTTGTTCATGACCCAATGTTTTCGGTTACAGGTCGGTCGGTCAAGTTTTTTTTAGCGCCTTTTTTTTTCTTTCGATGTTTCGCAAAAATTATATCAATTATTAAGGTTTTTATGACTTAAAAATGTATAATGTGACTAAACTAAGTAGAAATTATTCATTAAACCATATATTTGTCTGAATCTAATAATTATTATTATTATTTGCAAAAGATGGTTAGGGCTTCAAAAGGTAAAATGCATAATTTGATCATATTCACATAGTAATTTTTATCGAAACTACACATTCTGCTTCTTTTTTATGCAACAAGGAACTTTTGCAATATTACATTTATTACTTGACTAATATTTGTGATTTGTACATGATTAACACATTTATAAGTAAATTATACTAGATAATCGGTCAAATCGGTCGTCAGGTGGTACAGGTCGGTCAGCATTCTAAACAGGTTGACGGGTTCGTCAAATCTTCTTGTTCATGACCAACTTTTTCGGTCGGTTTCCAGGTCAAATTAGGGTCGGGTTTGTTTTCCAGGTATCTTGTAGTTGTAAAGATATCACCGATGTATAAAATTTGATGATTAAATATCATTCATTTTTAAAGATAAAAAATGCTAAATTTAAAAATCATACGCATTTGTAGTTTGACAATGCCACATCATGGTTCATGTCAATAATAAATGGGTTTTTTAAAAATAAAATATTACGAGTACTTTGCATAATTTTCACCTCATAAAATGGAGTTTATTAGTGTGACATATTTCCAGCAAATCATCGATAAGATGATAGATCCGGTAAATTTGTATGTCTACTCGATCAACTAGCAGTTACAGAAATTCGTCCTAACATTTTCATTTCATCAGCAATTATGGATAAGTATTACGACTGAGTAAAATCCCATTCGTAGTAATCGTTAACATTACAAACGCCATTTTTAATTTATAAGTAAGTTTTAATCTGTTTAAAAAGAAGATATCATCATTTTCCAACCCTCCAAAATTAACAACTAATCTCATTATCATATCATATCAATATTACAAAATTATTAATAATATCTTAAAGTATTGTCATTATTACTGTTAGATTATTAATTAGTTGAATAATGGGAGCAAGTTCGTTTAGTTCAAAGTCAGATGAAATTCATGAAGAAGAGTTGAAGGTGAAGAAGGCGATTAATATTAATAGCAGTTGTGCTTTCTCTCAACTTGCTGGATTAGTTTGTTCTTCGCAAGACGTGGTTTGTCTCGCGCAAAGGTCAGTCCAATAATTATCATTTATTAAAAAATCGATTTCATCAAATAATGATTGCACATTTTCTTTGAATGTATGTGAATCAATAATTATTGGTTGTACCTTTGTACATATTGTATAATGCCGTGATCATAAGTTGCACCAACCCAAAAAGTAATAATGCATACATATCCGGAAGACCGGAACTATTAACGATTCGAGGTGAGGAATAGTTCAATTGATTCGACTCGGACTTAAAAAGGATATGATTAAGGTTTATATATAATTACATGTCTATTCATTBTTGGTGTTACCTTGTAACTAAGGCAGTAATTTGTGGCAAATCTTGATATTACATATGTCAAAGAGGCCCGAGTCGCCTCCATTAGGACAGATGCAAGTCCACTCTACAAGATGGAGGAGGTTCCATCTCAAAACCTCCTTGATTTTATATTGTGGTCTCAAACTCTCAACTCTTTAATATAATGTCCTACTTAAACACTTGTATATCACACACTACATTGTTGTTTATGTGAAAAGGAAGGAGTGCGGAAATGATTTGGAGAGCGTGAAAATTATTTTCCAATAATAGGCACTGAAGTGAATTGTAAGATTTTTTATGCATTCATATAAATATGTATAAACTTCTTGGTGATATTGTGATGGATTGTTTTTGAATTGTACAGTTACTAGCTGAGGTGATCGGTACGTATTTCGTAATATTTGCTGGTTGTGGATCTGTGGTGGTGAATAATCTATACGATGGGAGAGTTACATTTCCTGGAATATGTGTGACATGGGGTCTTATTGTTATGGTCATGATTTACTCTGTTGGCCACATTTCTGGTGCTCACTTCAACCCTGCTGTCACCCTTACTTTTGCCATTTACCGCCACTTCCCCTACAGAGAGGTCAGTCCATCAATCACTCGGATCGTACGTACGTCCTTTAATCATCTTTTTTCGTAAAACAACTACTCTTTTTCGCGTGTCTATATATAGTTATATACTAATGTGAAACTGTGCAAGGTTGCACTTTATTTTGAGATGTCCGGAAAAAGTTATAAAAATAATGGACTAGCCCAAGTGGCTAAGTTAATCTACTACGTACAGTAAGTACTAAGGTTTGGATCAATGTTTGTAACAGGTGCCACTTTACATGTTCTCACAATTTTTGGGATCAATGTTGGCCAGTGGCACATTAGCAGTCATGTTCGACGTCACCCCTAAGGCGTTCTTTGGAACCGTTCCAGCAGGATCAAACGGACAATCCCTTGCTATAGAAATCATCATCTCCTTCTTGCTGATGTTTGTCATATCAGGGGTTGCAACAGATAATCGAGCAGTGAGTCGCTTATTATATATGCATTAATTAGTTTATGTATATCACATACATGATGAATTGATATGCTTGTTTCAAAGTTGATCAAATTAAATGTTTTACATGTTGATTGTAGATTGGAGAATTGTCTGGAGTTGCGGTTGGATTGACCATCATGTTGAATGTTTTTGTCGCGGGGTAGGTTACCAAGCCTCCCCTTGATCATTCATGTATTATATTTTTTCTGTAACAAAATAAATGCAACAATTGCCAACACGAACTGTTGTACATTGCAGGCCGATTTCGGGAGCATCAATGAACCCAGCAAGAAGCCTCGGACCTGCACTTGTAAAGCGCAACTTTAAAGGACTGTGGGTATATATAATCGGACCGCCAATTGGGACTATTATGGGAGGATTTGCGTACAACCTCGTTAGGTTTACTGACAAACCGTTAAAAGAATTGACAAAGAATTCATCTTTCTTCAATAGAATTTAGAGGAAATGTGTTTAGTTTTTTGGGACAAATTCATTTAAGACTATAAATATTATCAGATCAGCTGCTGTTTAGGAATTAGTATATGCTTGTTGCATGCATTATCATTAGGTTAATTGTTCTAATTGTTACTTTAGCCATATTCTTGTAATTGTCGGAAACTTATTTAGGTTTGGCCTTAGCTCAATCAAACAATTGTCTATTGAAATCCATCTTTGTTAATAATATCGAATTGATTTATTAAAAATTCAAAATTGATTTGTACCAAGTCCAAGATAGACATGGCTCATCCACGCTTCATTTAAGGGAAATGATTTTCGCACAACCCTAAATCATTTTCACACTCATTTCTCAGTGGTGAGAAGATGGTTGAGGAATGCGAAAATCACCCTTAAGATTATTGTAAGCTTTTGTATTAATGGATTATAAGCCTTTTCCATTAATTATTGGCCTATTACTTCTTCCTTTTAATATTATGTGCGAGTGTGCGACAAATAAGAGGCACATGTTGGTCGACAAATTTTACTTGTAAATTTGAACTAAATTGAAATAAAAAATGAAAGACATGTTTACTTCATTTTATTTTTAGTTCAATTTATATTTTTCTTCTTTCATAAACAATTCATTTTAATTCATCAATTCATTGACAATTATTTAAAAATAAGCGATCGCTTTCCCTTAATAATGCTTTTAATAAAAACACATCTACCAAATACCATCCACATCGTCAAGTTTTTTGTGCCAATTTTGCAACAAAATGTCAATTAAGGAATTTGTTGTGACAGAACACCGAATAAATTTATTAAAAAAAACACTTTATTAGGTTTTCCAATCCTTTTGCTAATGTAATATTACATTTTTTTTTGTAAAAAAAGTTATTAAGGTGTTTTTTTTAATAGATTTACACTAAAAGTTTTATTACAACAAAAATTATAAAATGTATTTTTTTAAAATAAAAAAAAAGCATTACAAATGTTTCAACCCACTCGGAGAGCAAAACACTTACTTGTAAGTTCGGGGATGACTTCCTCTTGATGCTATGAGTGAAATGTCCAAGCCAAGGTAAGTGAGACTAAAATCTAAGTCCAAATGTCTTCCAACTTCCAATCTTCAATTCCCAAGACAAACTCTCTTAACACCTGCAAGAAGGCAAGGAATCCCTAAGGATTATCGCCCATCCGACGTTCAAGTTAGAGTGTGAATGAGGAGAGGAGAGCAAAAGTATGACAAAAGTAAAAGCAAAGTAGAGAGAGTTTAGAGTAAGTTTGAGGTTGATGATTTTTGTGATGTAATAGAATGTCTCTTTTTTGGGAAAGTGAGGGTATTTATAGACCTCCAATCCTCCATAGCTTATTAGGATCGTGACAAGTGTCGCAATCTCGATAATTTGAGTCTAAATGGGCTTTGGGATTTGAGGAAAGCCTTTGTATAAGATATATCTTTATATACGTATCCTTATTGTATGAGTACACAATTATACGTATTCCTTATCATGGATTTACATGTTCACAATGGGCCTTGGGCCTCTGTTATGGATTGGGCCTAATTTGAAAAAATCTGACCCATCCTTATTTGGGCTACATCAACAAAAAGTGTTTTTTCCCAAATAATCATTTATTTAAAAATGATTTTTTTTTAAAAAAAACAAAACTCTCATTCTTTCACTCCCTTGTACTGTATTACACTAGCTTCTCTTGTGTAGCTATGCTGTGAGCCTGTGATGCTTCATTTTCCTCTTCTTCACTTCTCTGTTTCTACCATTTTTTTCTACGAAGGCTTCACATTCCCATTAATGTTTCTCCCAACGAAGGCTCACCATTCACCAACAAGTACTATTTCCCATTCTCTCTTTTACCTGCCAATTTTTTTTTCTCTAATTAGTTTATGTAAGTGCCTTACTTGTCAGCTTTAGCTTGTTTGATCGCATTCATTGAAAGTTATATGCCAACTGATGTCAGATGATATTTGGTGAATTGCGTCTTTAATTGTTGGGTTTGAGAATTATGTATTATATCCTATGAGATGTTATGAAATGATAATTAATGTCCTTAGAATTCTGTTATTTTAATTACTTGCTCTTGTTCTTATAACTTAACAATCTATCTTTACTTCAATTCATTTGAAATGGAGCAAATAGATTAATGTAGTAATCCAGAATATGTTTCTGTTAGTAATGAACTAATGATGGTTCTTTTGATCACACATCATGCATTGGCCAGCTACTCAAAATAGACCAACCCTTGGGCTGTTGGAGGGATAGTAAGTTTGATCAACGTTTGGATGCATGATCAATTGAACAGCATCCCAACCCTTCCACCAAAAAGTTCAGTACGGATTACATCTTACAGAGGTGGAGAGTGCGGTGCTCACTACTCAGGTCCCCTCCGAATCTAGATAAGATCTTAGAATTGATTCTCATCCGCACACTGTGACTCTCTAAACACACCAAAAAAAAGTTCTTAGAGTTATCCTGAATTCCTGATCCTTTGGGGCCCTAATAATCTGTCCGAACACAGCCATCTAATTAGTACCTCTAAATTTTTCGGACCTCTAATTTTGAGGCAAACGCATCAACTTATTCATGATTTTTCACAGCTATATTCCTTTTTATCTATTCATGAAATAAAGTTGCTCAATGGCAATTACACTGTACAAAACATTTTACTTACATCGACGACTGGAGTTTATGCTGTATATTGATTATAGTTGCATACATTTCCGTGACAGCTTGATGCTATGAATGAGAGGGAGATATCAGACTTGTGCTGATATGTCTTGGACTGTCTTTGAATTGACTATGAGAAGGCGAATGTGGGATATTTTGTCCCACTCAGGGCCATCCTCCTTTGTACATCTTTCCTGCAAAAGTGGGCAGGATCTTATTACCWGTGTTGTCAATCTGGTCATGTTCTTCATGATGTCTTGTGAAGGCAACTGCATCAAGTTCTCGCACCACTTCAATTCCAATTTCTGCAGTGATGACAGGTTCCCAATCCAATCAGGTACTTTTTCTGCCCTGTCATCGTTGATGATCCTCAACAGTTTGAGTGCCGGGAATGGAATTTGAGATTCTACTGATGAGCTTGAGGACTCAATTTCCAGGTACTTGAGCACTCCGATGGACAAAGAGTTGAGGCAAGGAAGGATTTGAAGCCCCTTTGGTAGGAAAGTTAGTTTCCCGCATTGAGTTATTTCTACTTCCTCAATGTGAATCAGCTGGCCCAAATCTGGTATGACTTTTAAATCATGACARTCACGAATRCAAAGTTTCTTTAAAGAAAGGCAATCCCCTAAGCTGGCAGGGATCTCTCGCAGACTTGGACACTGAACAATAGACAAACGAAGCAGGGAAGTAAGCCGAGTTCCCAGTCCATCAGGCAAAGATTGTAGATCAGGACAACTGCGCAGTGTCAACTCCACTAAACTGGTGCAATGAATCAGCGCATCAGGAAGATCAGATAACTCTGGTGCCTCATTGATATTAAGTGAGGTAAGTGAATTGCTGCTGACACTTATAATACTGTATAATGCTACGCCTCTGATACTCCTGTCAATCCTTAAATGCTTGAGGCAAGGAAAGTTGGTTGGGGTTTGGACCAGTTTGTTACAGTCATCAATTCTTAGCACTTCAAGCAAGGGAAAGGCTACTGTGGTTGACTCAGGGCTTAGTTGTAGACCTGGTGGTTCCCATTCTGTTAAGTTATCAAAACTAAAAATATGAAGTTTTTGTAATGATGGGAATACCAAAGGAGCTCGACTCCCAACATCATTACTAGGATGATAAAATTCATCCCTTATAGATGTGACAGACCACATAGAGTGCATAGACAGATCACTGAGGCATGGTAAATGACCTAATGCAGGAAGTTGTTGGCAGCTTCTGCAATATAGTAATTCGATATGCACTAGATTATAAAATGGTCTTGAAATACCGGTTTCATTGAAGGATGACATATTCATTAACCATGAAGGAAACATTGGACCATCATAACCTGTTATCATGAGCAATTTTAAATTTGTGGGCGGCTGAAGAGCATCTAGCACGTCTAGGTGGTTGCTAGCCCTTCCCCAGCCCCAGATTAGCTGCATCTCTGAARTGCTGGCTTTCTTGGAGATGCCAGCTTTTTCAGCTTCTTCCTTGCKCTTCACATGTTCAAGTCCAGAGATAGATAGGATGCCCTTTATGTCAGACAAAGCTCCCAATTCACCGATTTCCCACCCACACCCTTCATTCAACTCAAGCATTGGTAATGTTTGTAGTGCAGTYAACCGCTCAATCCCTCTAGGCAGGCACCATGAGCGAGATGAAAGATGGAGATGCCTTAAGTTGGCTAACCTATACAACCTTTGAGGTAATTCCTTGAGCTTGTAAGCGAAGAGTCTGAACGTTTGCAGATGGTAWAGGCCTGTAATCGAGTCTGGAAGCATAACTATTGGATTATGTGATAGGTCTACATACCTCAAATGATTCAACCTGCCAATAGCTGTTGGCACTTTCTTTAGACCAGTTGCAGCTAATTTCAGGACACGTAAGTTTTTGGTATGCACCAAAAGATTCATAGGTGACCTAATAGTAGAATGTAGTGTCCGCAACCATGCCATGTTTTCTGTCGGGTAACCGGTGATCCTGACATTATCATATGGAAATATGGCTAGATGCCGACAATTAGAAAGATTAACATTCTTGTCCACCTCCTTCCAAATCAACCAATCCTGTCTGGAAAGGTAAAGAGCCATCTCATGCACCAAATAATGCATACGATATTCTGTGACATTTCCACCATAAGAACGCTTTGTTTCTGCTTGTAAGAGAGAATTGTTCAACAATGTATCAATATATTGTCCTCCAAGATCTTCAGGTTTGGAATTTTGTCCTCCTTGACAATGAAGGAAACCCTGAGCGTTCCACAGATTGATTAAATCTTCTCGATCAATGAGTGCGTCCTTTTGATAGATAGCACAATAAGCAAAACATTGTTTTAAAGAGGGAGAAGACAAATTGTTGAAACTTAGTAACAATGAAGGTAGGATATCATTGCTCTCTCGGGGAAGATTCCACAAAGTGCTACCTTCAATTACTTTCCATTCATTCAGATCATTTCCCTTCAATCTTAATAAGCCTCCGATTGCATTTATTGCTAATGGCAATCCCTTGCATTTTTTCACAATTTTCCTCCCAATGTCCTCTAGACTTGGATCATATGATGCTATGCCTTTTGGAAAAGCCTTCTGTACAAAGAAGGCCCAGCTTTCTTCATCRGATAACCCATTCAGTTGGTGCATATATTGGCTTTCTGTTGTTTTTGCTATGTCTTTGTTACGAGTCGTAACCAAAATCATACTACCTGTGGCACCGCCCAATCTTCG
>SNQN01000005.1:99400-131233 GCA_008642245.1 Bassia scoparia | reverse complement strand
AATGATCCAATTTGAACAGCATCCCAACACCTTCCCACCAAAAAGTTCGCTACGTTACAGTCTTACAGAGGTGGAGAGTGGGCGGTGCTGCACGTTACTCAGTGTCCCCTCCGAATTAGATAAGATCTTATAATATTCTCATCCGCACCCTGTGGACTCTCTAAACCACCAAAAAAAGGTTCTTAGAGTAATCCTGAATTCCTGATCCTTTGAGGGCCTCCCATAATAATTCTGTTCACGAACACGCCTCTAAGTTAGTACTCTAATTTTTGTCGGACCTCTAATTTTAGGCAAACGTCCAACTTATTCATGATATTTTTCACAGCTTTTTCCTTATCTATTCATGAAAAAGTGCTCAATGGCATTACACTGTACAAAACATTTTACTTAATCGCGACTGGAGTTTATGCTGTATATTATTATAGTTGCATACTGGTTTCCGTGACAGCTTGATGCTATGAATAGAAAGGGAGATGATCAGACTTTGTGCTGTATGTCTTGAGTCTTTGAATTTGACTATGGAAGGCGAGTGTAGGATATTTTTGTCCCACTCAGGCCATCTCTGTACATCTTTCCTGCAAAATGGGGACACAGATCTTACCGTGTTGTCTCTGTATGTTCTTCACGAATGTCTTGTGAAGGCAACTGCTCAGTTTCTCGCACACTTTCTTCAATTTCTGCAGTTGTGACAGGTTCCCAAATCCAATCAGGTCTTTTTCTGCCCATGCTCATCGTTGATTGATCTCAACAGTTTGAGTGCCGGGATGGAATTGAGAATTCTATGATGAAGCTTGAGACTCCATTTCCAAAAAAAGGTACATTGAGCACTCCGATGGACAGGTTGGGCAAGGAAAGGTTTGAAAAGCCCTTGGAGGAAGTCAGTTTCCCGCAATTGATATTTTCTAACTCCTCAAGGGATCAAGCTGGCCAAAATCTAGTAATGCTTGTAAAATATGAACAGTCAACGAAATTCAAGTTTCTTCAAGAAGCATCTACGCTGGCAGGGCAATCCTCTCGCACTTGGAAATGAACAGACCCGAAAGCAAGAAGTAGCGAGTCCCAGTCCATCAAGGCAAGAATTGTAGTCAAGAACCTGCGCAGTGTACTCACTACTGGCTGCATATGAAATCAAGCGCAATCAGGAAGATCGATAACTCTGTCTCTTAGATAATAGTGAGGTAGTTTAGCTGTGACCAAACTTATACTGTATATGCTAAACGCCTCTGATAACTCAAACCTGAAAAATCAGCTAAACTCTTAGAGGCAAAGGAATGGTCATGGACTATTGGTGGTTAGGCACCAAGTTAAACTCATACTACAACGTCATCCCTGCATGCACCTTTCATGCGAGTCCACAAAACGAGAAAAGCGACGACTAATGGCTCTAGCATCAGAGGATTTACTCGCCTACGATCTCTATGGTAGGTTACCCATAAATCTTCAACTCTATTCAAACTATACTATGCAGTTTTGCTCGATACTGACAAGGGCAATAAACCAAAGGAGCTTCGACTCCACACATCCCTTAACTGAGCTATGAGAACTAACATTCCCAATAAACCACCAGCCATACGATATAACGTTGCAAGACCCCACCAAAAGTTAAGAGTTGGCCTACTGCAGCCTCAATGATAGAAAACAATCCAGGTAACTGAAGCGCCATTTCCAAAAACAAAAAAACTGAAAAACGTAAACAGACATCCTAAAAGCACGGCAAAGTTCTAGCACTGGCAGCGTATCCTGATACTGCACCTAATAGATAAGTCTCGACCAGATCACCATCATTGCAAGCTGCATGCAATGAATAAAAGGAAAACTGGCCTATAGAATAATAAACACCAAGTGCTTCATTGACAAAGCGAGCTCCAAATACCAATTAAACACAAAGACAACTTCGACAACCCATCAACAGTATCCAATAATCTATCTAGATAGACGCATATGAGTACACATATGTGCATCGGCAACCCTGAAAGAAGCAGATCTAGGCAAACGTCATACAAGCAGATGACTGCCCTTTCCCCAGCCCCAAGTAGATTTAGCAAGACCTAGCCTACTAACCAATGCTTGCGCTTTATCTAATGGAGACCGCGGTTTAAACTTCGTTAGATACTATGACTCTTCAAACCAATGTTCAAAGCTCACAACAGGTAGTCAATAAGGATGCTGCACTTTTATGTACAGACAAAGCTCCAATTCATCCGAAGTATACTACCCACCCGGAGGCACACCACATCGGCATTCCAATACACCAGCACGATACATTGCGTAAAAGCGTTAGCCCTAGAGCCAGTTACCTCCGCTTCGCATTCCCCTGCCTCCATGCCAGTTCAGCGGCACCAATATCAAGCACGAGATAAGAACAGAACGAGAATGCCCTTAGAGTTGGCTACCCTAGACAACCTTGAAGTCAATTGCCTTGATAGCCCAGCTGTAAGCTTACGAGTCTGAACGATTTGGCGCATCGATCGGTAAGGCCCTGTATCGAGTCTGGAGCATAACTTATGGTTATTCGATGTGTGGTCCCTTATTACCTCCCCATGATTCCCACTTCCCCAATAGTTATGTTATCACTATTCTTGTAGACCGGCTCGGCAGCACCCACATCCCCAGCACCTCAGGACAACTTTTGAGCGCACAGCGTAACGTTTGAGGAATGCACCATACAAGAATTAATCAAGGTGACTTAGTAGTTGTAGTATCCCGCAACATGCCCATGTTTAATCATAGCAACTACGTGTAAGCTGTACAACCGTCTAGATCCATACCTTATCATATTGGACATATGCCTAGAATGTCCGTAAAATTAGAAAGAAAGAGCAAAACTTCTGTCCCAAACCATACCTCAAGTACCAAACCATTAATCCCACTGGGAAAGGATAAAAGATTATCTTCCTGAACACCCAACGATAAGCCTTACCGACTAATTCTGTGAACATTTCCCATTAAGACCGCCTGTATTATCGCTATGGTAGAAGAGAATTGTTCAACAATGTTCACCACACACACTTCTCTCCAGCCCATCTTGGCGATCTGATTTACTAGATTCCCAACTACACCGACAAATCTGACGCAACACCCTCGCGCTCAAGACCGCTCCCTGATCCCGCGCAGTCTTCAGAGGCACCATCGTGCCATCGTATGCGTATATCCACCTAATTGAATGAGATTCGCGATAAACCCCAACATGTTTTAACGCGGAGAGACACGAGATTTGATTGACAATTGAGTGAAGTAACACAACTCAGATAGGAATATCCAGTCTCGCCTACCTCTCCGGCTGAGATTCCAAGGTAGTCTACTTCAGATCTACTTCATTCTCAGATCTTTCACCTTACAGAAAATCTTTCAGCCTCCGAATTGCAGACGGCAGGCAATTTAATTGCTAGAATGCTGATCCCTCTGAGAGCCCTATTCTTCACCTATATTTACGCTCCCACGAATACTCCATGCCGCCCTGCACTAATGAATCGGCGTAAATATGCCTATTTGTGAAAGAGCCTTCTGACAGAAGGCCCAGCTATATCTCCTCAGAGGCCGTAACCCATTCAGGTTGCGCCATGCCGAATGAAATTCTAGCTTTACTCGTCGGTATGTTCTATGGCCTAGTCTTTGTTCGAAGTCGTAAAACGACCAAAGCCCAGCATCAATCGGCATGTGCACCCCGATCACCTCTTCGGAGAGTTCCTGAAAGAAGTCCAATTATGTTTGATGAGCTGGGTACCCATGTAGATCGATCAAGGCACAGCAGTATAATGTTTTCACTGCCTCTACAGTATGCCATGTACTCTTATTCCTTAATTCCCTCCTGAGTTAATTGACACGAGCTATCACAATTTCTCTCGCCCATATGCTAACAATGGTTCAGTGCAAACAACTCACACACACGCCCTATAATCTCCGTAAGCTTCAAATTCTGATAATACCCATATGTCTCAACTTTTAGCGACACATCCTCCAGATTCGATCTACACCATATCTCCGACCAGTGTTGTTTTTCCAAGATCACTCGAGTTGATAAAATATTGCAAAACCGATACAGGCTGCTCAAATTGCATAACTAGCTGCACCCTGACACATACTAGCCATCAATCTTCCGGAGGCGATTTAAATGCGATTTTTTGCATCTTCTGTGATCAAAGCATCAAGAGGAAGCATAAACTGCAATGCAGCAATGCGATGTCATGGTGGTAGAGTCTGTCGCGCCGGCGTGCGATCACCCAACTAGAGTTAGAATAGGGTGGCATAGATGCACTACCATCGTGACACATGCACCTCAGTGAGAATTACCAAATCCCACCCAACCCTAACAAAAGAGGTCCCCAACGACCCAGAAGCGAACCACATCAGCCCATCTAATTTTTATGAAGGCCAAATATAACTATTTACAATGGATCGGAACCACCATTGACTACCACGACAATAGTGGAAAGAATGCTACAATATGTTCATTTGACCATTATTATTGCCCATCCCAAAGGGAAGAAGGGTTAAAACACAATAAACGAACTAAACATGAGTAAGAGAATTGATCGAGACAACCTGTATCATACAAACAATAAACAAATTGAATAAACACAAACTTCACACACCAGGAAACTCTAGAACACGTCATCAGACAAAGTTTTCGAGGAAGTGAACCCACTCATATGAACAACATTCTCCACAAATAAAAACCACAACCAGCAAACATCCGAAAGACGCCTACACCATAACCTAAAAAGCAGATGCAGGAACTAGTAGGAACCACCGTTTCATGCTGTCTAACCACAGAAAACAATCACCGACACCATAAAGTCCCGTGAGTCCTTTGATCAAGTTGTCTCCCTAACCAATCAAGTTTATGTGCAGCAGCTAATTCCGACTTCATCAAGCAGTTGTTGATGTTACTTTCACTTACTCTTCAGTCGCCAATTACCCGCGACATCAAGCTGATGCCATCTCTGCTGGCTGTCCGAGTTATTGTAGCATCCTTGGTACAAGCTTCAACCTCAAGAAGGGAACCGTCGCGATCCCACGGACATGACCTTGCCTAGACCCTCATAAGCCGGAGCGCAATACCCAGCGGATGGGCAGCATGAGATGTGCACTTATCTCCTCCAACACCAGCTCTTCTCCATTAGAATAGATGCTTCCTTATGACGCACTCTTCACCTCGCCCGTCAGCCTTCCGTAGCCTGTTGGACGACAAATATGTCATGAGTTTCATTACAGACTTTACAATTGTATCTTTATCCCCATGAGCGCATGTGAAATGTCTCCTGCTGTAAAAACTCTGGAATACACACGTAAGTGTCGGAAATAACCTCCGATCCACACTACTCTTATCCGCAATGTAGCCAAATCTATGAACTTTCCGAATCCAGTTCCAGACCTTTGGCCCAGCGATCTCGCTTGCAAACGATACCTCTCGATACAGCATGTCTGCAACTGTCCGTGCGCAGGACACTTGTGGTAATGTTAGCAAGATTCGTTTTGGCATAAACCTATGCCTCAGCTTGATCGCCTTCGTATCCACCAAAGCTAGGTTGTCAAAAATCGTTTCCCAGCAGGACTGCAGTATGGATCGGACAACTTTGTGTTGCGTTCGCACCTCAATCTAAGAGGCCTAACAAGTCATTTAGGGTCAGTCAGGTGACTCAAATTAGTGCAATAATTGAATGGGAAATGAATTTTATACTAAAACTCTGGTTGGATCGCGGAGTCAATAGATAGTCTTAAATTATCTGAGACTTTAGCTGGAACAGGGAAGAGTGACACATGTGTGGCCAGCTCTAGGTTCGGACTGTTAAGCTACTTAATACAATAGTAAATATTCTTTGTGTGATTATATTGCAGACAGATAATAGTACATGTACCTGACTGACACTGTTACTGTATTGGTTGAAGATTCATTGTATTTATGTCTAATACAGGCACAGAAGAACTTTTGTACTCCAAGAACAATGGTGTCCTACATTATGGACCTCCGTAACACCCACATACCGTACTCAGCTAATTGCGATCAAACTATTTTTCAGTTCAGATCACTGAACCTAATAAATTTCAAGAATGTACCTTTGGTAAATGTGACTTTGTATTCGGAGATAGAACATCAGGTCCAAAGGATCCAGATAATGAAGAATATGGACTTGAGATTATGTATAGAATTGGACCTATGAGGAGAATATCCCCCGTGAAAGTCTTGAGCTTTACTAGCAATACTGTAAATACTCGTAGCGAATGATAATGATTGTGTTATGCTAATGTATTAAAAATTATAAATGCAAACAATTGGCACTAACGAAAGTGCAGTGTAGGGAGAAAAAGATATTATGCTAGGTTGCTCTTTATCTAAATGTGCCAGCTAGACTATATCTGAGTACAAGGTCGGCAGTCGGGCTTGAAGCGTTATCAATCCGTACAAGTGTGCTCAATGGTTCATCAGAGTAATATAAATGCATGAATATAAGATAATAGGATTGATATTTTATGAACACATAGTTTAGCTAAAAGTTAGAAAATATAATTACCTTATTTTGAAAGAAATTAACTTGATTGACTTCACCTGTGTCGAGTTATGGGTTGATGCTGAACTGCGGATTGATTTCAGTTGTAGTAGAATTGTTCCTTTTAAGGAGAGTACTCCACATGTGTCTCACATCGAAAGAATGAGTAGAGAATGACCCAAATATGAGTCAATGGGTTTCTCCATCTATCAAAATTTGGTTCATGCTAGTCAAGAACCGAAACGATCCAGACCCAGCGTATGACCCATCAAATAAAAGGTGGAGCGCAATGACTTTATTGAATTGGCAGATGAAAGGGGCCTTGTTGACCTATTGTAGAGGTTTATTGACCAGGAGAATGATGGGTTACTCAACCTAATCACCATATGTTTTAGATGGAACCCGTTCAGGCTTATGTCTGCCTCTGCTAATTGCTTAATTTTCGGTCTTCTCTATGTTTGTGAAACTAACCAGCTAATAAGCTTGGTAAAGTGTGATCGACCTCCAAAAAGGACATTTTAGCTGAGATATACYGGTTTATTATAAATGAAGTGTACTGAAAACTTCAAATAAAAAARTATGCCAAGTTGAATATTATAGCAGTATATGMTGTATGAACTAYGAAGCATCTACATCCCTACGTCAACTGAAGAAACAAAAMAWTTGCATATTCTAAAACAAAAAAACAAATCATGGTTTTTGGCCAATTAAACTCAAWACCATTACCAGCCGTTGTTAKTAGACGGTTTTCCTTCTTGTACACATCGTTGCCATCAAAATGATCAAATCATATTGCTTCAGTTTTTTATTTTGTGATAGTTTAAGAAGATGACTACTTCAACCAACCTCGAGTTGATCCTACTATAAATAACACCACAACAGTCATGATACTTTTCAGCATTCGTTTTCAAATCTTTTGTTGCCTTTAAATCACCTTACAATCACTAGAATTCGTAAACCATGTCATCAAAAGTTAGCCATGTCGATGATATTGAGCTCTCCAAGATGGAGGAAGGGTCTGTTCGCAGAGCAAGTAATAACCAACCCACCACCAATGTGCCAMCTGATACTGTATCCTCTARTTCARGCTTCTYAGTCGTAGTTGCTACTGTTTTGCAAAAAGTTGGTGACCTTGAATTATTTTCTTTTCTTTACTTTTTACTTCTTTTATGTCTGTAATGTCGCAGCTAACTTGCTACATACTTTGTGTGCTTATATTGTAATGCAGTTGTTAGCAGAGCTCATCGGAACATACTTRATAGTTTTCACAGGATGTGCAGCAATTATTGTGGAGAAGACTAAAGGCGAAGTGACGTACCCAGGAATCTGTCTCACATGGGGCCTAATCATCATGATTGTAGTTTACACCTTGGAGCATGTTTCTTGCCATTTTAACCCTGCAGTCACCATTACTTATGCCCTCCTTCGACGATTTCCTTGGAAGCAGGTTKRACATTATTCTAYYTAGTTGAATCTACATCCTATTTTTTGAAGTMTATATGAATGTGTGATGAAATTACGAGTACYAGCTTCGCTAATTGATTTCTCCTTTTTGTAGGTTCCCTTTTACATTGGTGCTCAAATATYGGGTTCTATTCTTGCTAGTGGCACTTTATCTCTTTTGCTTGATGTACCTCCGGAAGCTTACTTTGGAAATCTTCCATCTGGTTCCGATGCTCAGTCTGTGGTTATGGAGATCATTATTTCTTTCATCCTCATGTTTGTCATCTTTGGCACTGCCTTCGACGAAAGAGCGGTTTGTTCCCTTTCCATCCTTGAGTACATATGTTTGTTCAATTCCTCCACCCTTTATAAGTATTTTACTTTAGCCAAGAGGTACTGTATGCATCAATAAAAGTACTTCGTATAAAACATACTTGTATATTCCTAATATTGGCCTGTTTTGTAACAATGAATTCTTTGACATTATTATTACATTGCAAAGTTTATTGACACTCCTCCTTTCATCGTTCTAGCATAACCAATTTGCTGGTGTTGCCATTGGAATGACCGTACTCATGAATGCCTTGGATTGCTGGGTAAGTTTCTTTCGCAGTTCTTATGCTTTACTAAACTTCTAAATCCATGAATTCAAGGTTGTACACATGCTAGGCCTCAATTTTTATGCATTTAATACACAAAGGCAGTGCAGTGCCTGTCTTAACCCGATACTCACTAAGATAAAGCTTCTGCAGGATGATATCAGGAAGCAACAATGAATCCAGCAAGAAGTATCGTCCAGCAGTAGTCATGCGTGTGTACAAAGGGCTCTGGATTTATATAGTTGGGTCCGACGATCTGGGTGCATACCTTGGCGGAATCGCTATATTGAATGAAAATACATGGAAGAGTTCCATCCATGTCACGAGTTGGAGCACCTCTTTGGAAACAAGATGTTGTTAATTTGGTTTGGTTTTTTGAAGGGGAATATTGTTTGATGCATTCCACATAAGTGCATTAGTGATATATTTAGACTTGCTTAGCACTGAAACTTGGATTTTAGAGATATACTGCACACACATCCTTGTCTAGTTGTTCAATACATTGAGGTATATTTTGTAAACTTTTTGTAAATTCCAATTCAATCTGGTATTAATTCATTTTGGACAGCAGTACGCTAAAGTCGTCGTTATACTTAACAAGCTGGATGTGATCATTTGAGTATGAGAGAATTGATTGTGATAACTTTGCTACTAGCTGTGGAGATATAGAGAAGAATGTCTATAAATAAGCTTTTTGTAAGCACTTCACAGAAAATAAGATTTGATAAATTTTGTAATGTATCTATGTTGTTGATTCTGTAGTTGTTACACAAGCTTAGATCATGTTCTTTGTGAAGCAAATCGATCAGGTACACTAAGATTAAATAAGATGTCTCGTTATCAATCTTGATCGTGTTTCTTTCAATTATCATGACTAATATTCCTCGATCGGTTTCAGACGCTATGTCAAATCGTTATCGATTCGTCATTATATATGTATGTAGGCTTCGCATTCAATGTGAATGAATTCTAGTAGAATAATTTCAAGTAAACACATTTCCCCTAGAAGTGAGTTTATTAATAAAACAAATCTCGTATTAGTTCAGTCTACTCTCAACAAGTACGATTAATGACAATATAGTCACAAAATATTAATTAGGATGAACATTGAGTTTATACGATATTGTGATTTATATTACAGGTTCTTTCAATTAAGACTAATATAAGTCTAGTTTTATACCGGCTATTCGGTTAGTGTAAGTGTTTTTGCTAGTCAATAACATTTAATTTAAGTGTTTTGCTAGTCAATAACAGTTTAATTCAATTCAATTAACATATCATTTCAATACATATAAAAATATTTCAATTATCCAACATTCACACCGAACCAACGAGACCGAAAACAATGATCCAAATTGCGACCTAATTGACTACCATACTCAAACCTGATACACAAACCAAATTTTAATCACATAAAAGGCGGAACATACTAACATACATACATAAGGGAGAAGTGGGTTGCAGTGCATGGCACTCTCCCCTGTCTTTTAGGGCCGTGCCCGGGTGAGTCTCATCTCGAATTTCGTTGGGATTTTATCCCTCCCCCAGTCCCCCTCTACACAGTTCTTAAGATCTCTATTATATAAGTGAAAGGGGAGGAAGATGTATCCCCTCTCAAAAATACAATTATACCTTAATGAATATAAATGCCTTTTTAAAAATTTAAAAAAAAAATATTAAAGGCCATTGCCATATTTAATGCAATTTTCTAATTTTTCATAACATATTGAAGATGGAATAAAATTTGAAATTTCAATTAAATGTTCAATGAAGTTGAATTATTGTTTTATACATAAGCATGTTAGAAATAAATTGTGCATCGAAAATTGAGTAAAAATTAGTTGGACAATGTAACTTAATTAATAGAGGAAAAAACGAAAATTTTACCATGAATTTACTACACTTAATATTTAACCTAACTATAAGTTGATTATCATTTAATATCGTACTCTCTATTATGTTATCAAATTTTCTCTTTATCAAAACTATACACATTTTTTCCACTTTATTTAGGCACAAGTTCCTCGTTTTATACATCTCACTTTTAATAATATTGTTAAAGATCTAATAACTAATAAATTTAAATTAGTACTAATGTTTGTAACACGAACATAACTAATTGATGTTTACAAATATGTTTTGACATGCACGCAGAGCGTGCAAAAATACTAGTAGAATCTGAGCCGGGTCCACTTGTTAACTTTTCTAATGATAAAAAAATACATTAGCTAAGGAAGGCGAGGAAAGACACTATTAATAGTGAATTAATTTTCACTTTTCCTATTCTCACAAAAACTCCTTTTAAAGCTCACTTGCCACTCGCAAACTCTCTTTTTTCCCTTTCTTCTTCGTCATCATCAGCTCGATCTTTTCCGCCGATCGTCTTCTGCATTTGCACCGTTTTTTCTGCTGTCATTGATCGAGTTTTTTCTTTTCTCTTTTCTTCTTTTATCATTTTAATTGCTTTGATAATCACATTCATATGGGTTGTTTTAATTTTTATTATAAAAGCTGCGTTTTAGAATCTGAATTTTTTAGGGTTGTAAATGGAAGTTAATTGTGCGATAATGGGTTTGATTGTCGTTAATTGGGTGTTCTGTTAATGAAATGAAGAACCTACCCAAATCATCTCATGCTTCATTTGTTTTTATCGAATTATACGTTTTTCTTTAATTGCTATGTTTTGTTGCATTATTGTACTATATATTGATTAATTTCGAAGAATTCAAGGTAGTTTTTTGATGTTACAAGCATGATAGAGTTGTGTACTCTTGGAAGTTTGGACATGTTTGGTGCTTATTGTTGGATTCTTACTTGTTGAGTTGAAGAACTTTATTATGTTATGAGAATGTTATGATTGTCTTGTGCAGTTATACAGTCTACTAATTAAAGATTGTAAAGCCATTTTGTCATTTAACTCTCACATATCAACCTATTATTGGTTAATGCATTCTCTAATTGTATTATAGTTGAGCCTTGATGAATGCTGACAATGCTAGTGGCTTAGTGTATATGCAATAGATTGTTCAATGTATGAATCTGTGATTTTAAACATACATTAGGGGGAAAAAAGATTGTTAGGTGATGTAAGTCACATTAGGGCTATAGAGTTGTTTCAGACTTATTGTTCCACGAGATGGTGGAGGTGCTGGGAACAGGGAGGAGAGAGAGGGGGGGGGGGGGGGGAAGTGTTGTTGAAGGGAATGGATAGACAGTACTACAGAAATAGCTGCCGAGGAAAGAGAAGGAGAAGTTTTTGACATAAAATTGGTTTTGACTTGCAAGTATCAACGGTTGCATATATTGGAAGAATGGTAGCGAAAATTCTCTGAAATGATTTTTTGCTCTGATAAAAATTTAATATACAAAGTTTATTGTTTTTTATAATAACTCTGTCTTCTTAATGACCTATATTCTGAATTGCTTTAGTTGGACGGATTTGAATTCTTTTGTTTGTGATTTCTACATACAAAATAATGAGATGGGTTTTAGAGTGACTGCAAATTTTTGTCAATGGTAAAAGTGTTCAGCTGTTTTATTATTCAAAAGAATTGAATAATGTTATGTGGAGTAAGTAATTGATGTCGCTCCTTTGAAATTGAACAATACTTCCTGTGGCTCGTATCTAATTCTGATTCTGTCCCTTTTTTTAACTTAGACCAGGTTCATGTTGTAGAATATGAGTCAACCAAAAAGGAGAACTGTTGCAGAAATGGTGACACTGGAACTGGTGAAGACTTGGTCCTTTCTACATTGATAGAAATGGGAGGATTTGGGTCCACTTGTTCGGCTTTGCCTTTGAAACAGGCCCCTGAGCCACTTCTCAACCAGCTCAGAACGTGTCAAAGAAGAAGGAAGCAGAATTGAGGAATTGTGCAGGCTTCACTATGAGGAATACTTATCGCGGTTGATGAGCTCCGTGGAGTACTGTGTGCAAGAGGAACTGAAAGCTGAACTCCAAACTGATAACTTTAATTGCAAGAAGTTGACCGTCTCTTTTGTCCAAACTTGATGAACTTCTGGATTCATATTCAATAAAAAGAATATAAGTGAAGCCATTAAGATGTGTCGGATGTGCGTTCAATTGTTGGAGCTTTGTTTAAAGTGTAATTTCATGTGTCCGAGGGAAAATTTTACCCTGCACTGAAGACTATTGAGTCGATTGAGAAGGATTACCTGAAAAATATCTGTCAAAAAGCTAAGAATGGTAGTTGAGCACAGAATTCCAGCAATAAAGTTGCATATTGAGAAAAAAGTGTGTAATGAAGTTAATGAATGGCTAGTTTATATCAGGAGCTTGGCCAAGGATATCGGACAAACAGCAATCGCACATACTGCATCAATACGTCAGAAGGATGAACAAATGAAGGCTCATCAGAGGGAAATGGAAGAAAACAATCGTTTAGAGCTACCAGAGGTTGCATACAGTATAGAYGTCGAAGAGGTTGATGAAGATTTAAGTTTGACGATTGACCTTACTCCTATTTACAGGGCTTATCACATCCATAAATGCCTTTCTGTTGGGGAACGATTCCGGGAATACTACTATAATAATCGACTGGCTCAGCTCAATTCAGAYTTGCAGATTTTCTCATCACAGCCATTCCTTGAATCTCATCAAATCTTCTTGGGTCAGGTTGCTGGATTTTTTATAGTGGAAGATCGTGTTCTTAGGACTGCAGGAGGTTTATTGGAAGAAAGTCAGGTCGAGACAATGTGGGAAACTGCCGTTTCTAAAATCACTTCTGTGGTTGTAGGACAATTTTCCCAAATGACTAATACAACACATTTCCTCCTTATCAAAGATCACATGACGCTGTTTGGGGCGACACTGAGACATCATGGGTATGAAGTGACTTCCCTTCTTGAGACCATCAATGGCACAAAAGATAAGTATAGCAAGCTTCTTATGGAGGAGTGTCGCAAGCAGATTAATGATATAATTGCTAATGATAGCTATGAGCAAATGCTGTTGAGAAAAGAATCTGACTACCAGGCTAACGTGCTCTCTTTTCAGCTCCAAACATCAGACATTATGCCTGCCTTCCCATATGTTGCACCATTCTCCTCCATGGTACCAGAAACTTGTCGTGTTGTCAAATCTTTTATCAAGGATTTTGTTGATTACCTATCTTCTGGTGGGGATGCAAATCTTTTTGATGCTGTGAAGAAGTGYCTGGATTCKCTGTTGATYGACGTAATTAATGAAGTCATTCTTGACAAAATTAGTGACACCTCCATTGGTGTATCGAAAGCAATGCAGGTGGCTGCAAATGTGGCTTTCCTTGAAAAAGCTTGTGATTTTTTCGTGAAAACTGCATCACATCTTTGTGGGGTTCCCACACGTTCAGTGGATCATCCTCAAGCTACATTAACTGCTAAGGTGGTCCTTAAAACGTCAAGAGATGCAACTTATATTTCTCTGCTGAGTTTAGTAAACACTCAGCTGGATGAGTTTATGTCCCTCCCTGAAAATGTCAATTGGATACGCAGATGATGTACCTGAGAATGGACATGAATTTATGAATGAGGTGATAATTTATCTCGATACTCTCCTGTCCACTGCCAGCAGATTCTACCGCTTGATGCTTATTACAAGGTTGGCAGTGGGCTCTTGAACACATTTCCACTCTATACAGGTGCATTTCTTAGTGATACGGTCAAAGGTTCAATGCTAATGCAGTTGTGGCTATCGACATGATCTGAAGATATTAGAGAATTTTGCTGATGAGCGTTTGAGAGCTATGTTTGAGTGAAGATTACAAGGAAGGTCATTAGATATTACCTGATAGAAGCACGCCAATTGATAAATTTCCTTTGAGCAGTCAACCGGAAAACTTCATGAACCCTGTCATTCGGCAAAAGAATTACCATACGTTGAATTAAGAAGGTCGCTTATATTTGTGAGAAATTTAAGGATTCTGCAGATAGTCTGTTTGGAAGTCTTTCTAATCGAAATGCGAAAACTAGTTCCAGGAAGAAATCTATGGATGTTCTGAGAAGAAGATTACGAACGTCAGTTAAGGCAGCTTCTTTATGTGAGCCTGAAAAATCTGTAGTTTGCTTTGGTTATGTGCCAAGATGATTTTTTCCCTTTATGTAGCTCAATGAAATAGGTACCTTCTTCCTGAAGTGTCATTCATTTGTTCGCAGTTCAACTTCTTAACCTGTCAATTGATCGAATTTTTCTAATGTACATGTTGAAACTTGAAAGGTAGTAGAGTATAATTGTTGGAACAGTGATTACATATTTATTCAGGAGCTTCCCTTGACAAATATATTCTTCAATGTAATAAATTTTACTACAAAGTGATATTTGATAAATGTTTCAAAATTTAAAACTTGGAACCATCGTTATTCGGGTCGTAGTATCGCAAGATCCTGTGTCCAAGATATATATACCTAAACAATCAAATTGTTGTAGAATCAGAAACAGTAGAATGGGTCAAGATCAATTAGACTCAATAAGAATCGGACGAGGTCTAATAAGATATTAAATGATATATCGGTATACGCATAATACCATTTCTATCAAATTAATATTGACAAACAATGTATCATGTTACATTCATAGTACATACATTAAATTCATTGTTAAATATATGACAAATATAAATGTAATAAGGATTAATCATAATATTGTTCGGAAACATATGTATATTCTCAAATATTTTACTGAGTAATTGTGAAGAATACATCGTATTCTACTATAACATATATCAAAATTTAATCTTGTTTCTTATTAAACTTCTTCTAAATGTTTTCTTTACTCTAATTGATCATGTATAAGATCTTAACTAATCATATAACTAAATGTTATAGCATAAAATTTCGTCAACAAAACAAATAGTCACACAAATAAGTTAACAAAATACATTTATCAATGAACAAAAAAAAGTTTAATCAAATACTCCGTATTACTTCGTAAACAAATTAAAAAGGCATATGTATCTTAATCTAATCAACCCCAAAAATAAGGAAAATGTAATCAAATACTCCTTACTAAACAAGATTATACATTAAGTTCACTACTCGTAATTAATTGCCAAAAAAGTAACTTAATATCAACAATAAGGAAGGTTTAATCAATAGCTAAGAGTTAATTCAATTTATCTTTCTTTTTTTAGATAACTAAAATGTTCCATCATAATAAGTTGAACGACACTTACAATTTGACAAAAGCGAAAAAAACCATAACAGACATCCATAGAACCTATGAACATTTTGCATTAATACAACGGATTAAATATATTCGCCTTAATAGATTCCCTGCATCCGCAACATGTGATCTGTGAGTCGCACAAGTTCGGCATAACATCCGTTGTTGCGTATTACGTCGGCCTGTATACATCTGTAGTCTCCTCGATAATGCCAAATAAATGAAACCACACGACCAATGTCGTAAGGGATGTAGCTATATCGATCAGCAAATCCTAAAATTTTGAACCAATCTCCCTCGCAACTTATCTTGCAAACCATTCTAACATTTCTAAATGAATTCAATAGGTAATACGGTTTTTCTGATGTGTGCGCAAACACATGTTAAGTTAACAATCCCTATAAAATTTGATCTCCGATCATTAATGGAGATATACAGAAATTACATACCATATTAACTTAAGACATCCTTGTAATCAAATAATTAATAGAGATATTCAACATAATCAAATATTAATAATGAATTTGTGTCTTAACACGCGTCATTGGCACACATTAGAAAAACCGTAGATAAATATAGTGAAAGTGTTTTTATTGATTGATAATTGACTTTTTTTAAAAAATTACGAAGTAATTGAAGACACGTGACACCACCCCCTACCCTTCCCTATACTCCCTTCCGTAAAACTTGCAACACTTTCCGTATTGGTGTGTAACAAAAAACTTGCAACAATTGTACAACTTTCATCTTTCATAAATTATTAATGGCAAAATTACCATAGTTTTGGAACCATTTTTTCTAATTGTTATGTCCTTTGCTTGTCACATTATTTCTCTCATTTTATTTTGGATCACTTCACTAATTCTCCACTTAACCCACTGTTGCTTATTTTAAATTGAAAAATGTTTACAATTGTTACATATATTTTGTTGCAGACGAATACAACGAGATATCACAAGGAAGGGAAGAAAATTGCTTTTTATTCAATAATTCTAACCTTTGCCTCATTGTTCTTTTTCTAGGACTACTAACTTTTCTAATTGAATTCAATAGGTAAGACTAAGAGTATTAAAGAGCCAAAAGCAAATCAGATTGATTTTGTTGAATCCGCAAGATTATGGATCCTCTACCATGCTCACGAGAATAATTTTAGGTGGCTATTGATTTTGTAGATGCAATTTAGTACTCATTCGTTACTTAGAGATGTTACTATTTGTGTTTATTTCATTATGATCGAACAATAATTTTACTATGCAATTAAGTCGTATGTTATCGGCGTATTGAATTTTGCTGAACTGAACATATTTTTATTGAAACTTTAACAAATTTTTTAATAATTGAACTCATTTTAACTGAATAGAACTTATTACTACTAAACCGAACATATTACTATTAAATTGAACTTATTTTTATCGAAAATTATTGAAATAAGCTGACAAGAACATGATCTAATCATCGATTCTTTGAAGATATTACTCCATTTGTGTTTATTTCATGTCAGATGTCAGCGAACAAAATTGATCTCAAGATATTCTAAAACGAGTAATTAGTCTTTTTATTTTTTTTAAAGTGTTTTGCCGGAATATTCTTTGTTACAGCAAAGACTTTGGTCTGCTCGAGTGTTTCCAGTTTGACCCCTCAAAACTTCGACCTATATAATCAAACTCCACTTCTCATTTGTCCATAATAACATCCAAATGATCACTTCCAACTGAAAATTTCTCACTCTTAATTATCATCATTCGTCATTTTTTATTGTTTTTCTCACTCAAATAAAACCCTAATTCTGCTCCAAATTCACTCAATTCTCTTTCTTTCAATCGATCAAAAATCAATTAAGAAATTAACAATCAAATTGATCAKATAATCAATGACTGATCAGTTAGAGCGATTAGGATCAGAATCGCTCTCAATGTCATCAGTATTAAATTTATCTCTGAATAAAGAACAAGTTTGCATGGAACTTGATCCTCCATTTAGCGAAAACACAGCAACTGCTGAAGATTGGCGAAGAGCGTTGAATAAAGTCGTTCCTGCTGTTGTTGTTCTTCGCACTACTGCTTGTCGCTCTTTTGATACTGAATCTGCTGGTGCTGGTTATGCCACTGGTTTCGTCGTCGATAAGCGTCGTGGAATTATCCTCACTAATCGACATGTGGTTAAGCCAGGTTTTTTTTAA
This sequence comes from Bassia scoparia, assembly GCA_008642245.1. NCBI lineage: Eukaryota > Viridiplantae > Streptophyta > Magnoliopsida > Caryophyllales > Amaranthaceae > Bassia > Bassia scoparia. The sequence continues at coordinate 113,365 of SNQN01000005.1, read as the reverse complement.
GCAACGCAATTTCAATTGACGCTTTTTTTTATTGTGATTAAGCTAATTATGGTTTTGATAATCGGAATTAAGATGTTTTTATTGTTAATGTTGCAGGACCGGTGGTGTCAGAAGCGATGTTTTTGAATCGCGAGGAGATTCCTGTTTATCCAGTTTATAGAGATCCTGTGAGTTAGCTTTTTGAGGATTCGCCTTTTATGTATCTGTATAGGTTCTTTATAAAGTGTSTTGCTATTATTTTTTTGAGATGCTTTTTCTGAGAAACTTAAAGTATTCTGATGTTTAATTAAAGATTCTTATGTGTGTTTGAGCATGGAAGTGAATTTAAATTTGTTTGGAATATGCGATCATATTCTTTAATTTGCTCTGTTTCAGTTACTATTTGCTGAATATATATAACTTTTCTTCAATATGTTGATGTATGTGAGTATGTATGCAAAATGTTTCGCTGTCATGTTAAGGCACGACTGCACGAGTGATCATGTGAATGTAGTAATTAATGTGATTGTGTTAGTTGATACTTCATACTTGATAGTTGTATGGGTTAGGTTAGAGTTCTGTTTTCTCTTCGTTTGTGCCCAGAGAACTTGCATATGCTCTTTGACTCGACATCCCGATCTTGATGGTTGTATGAACTGAAACAGATTCTCTTTACCAGATTGATACCACTAATATGGTTCCTTAACTGTACATTTGTAGCGGATGTAGTGATTCCACTTTTTGATGTTTTTATTTAAATTTTTTCTTCATAGTTTTTACAACTAATTTGTGTTTAGTTATGTTCCAACCCATCGAGAAGAAATCAAATCTCAATTGTCAAATCATTATGACTCATTACTTCCTCTATTTTCTCGGCCCTTTAATATCCTAATTCTGAATCCATTCTGATATTAAGAGATAATTATTTAGGGGTAATACATATGTCGTTTATGGTTTTGTTGATTGATTTGCTCTCCATAATTCTTTCTTAAGAAATTCAATTAAATTTTTTTAGACACTGTTAATTGATTGATGCTGGTGATGGATAGATACCGTTATCTCTGATATTCTTAATGTATTTTTTGTGTGATGGAACTGCATTCCCGCTGTGTGTTATACTTTTATTGCCTCGTAGTATCTTTGCGTTGTTTGGGCTTTGACACTAAGTAATGTCTCAGGATTCCTAAAGCCAAGGGAGCTATGTCTGTTTGCCGGCCTGCGTCAACTTTTCTTCATTATCGAACACTTGTACACTTTCTTGTTCTTCAGGTGCATGATTTTGATTTTTTCGGTATGTTACCACAACTGGAATCCGATTTTGAAGCTGATGCAAGAGATACACTCTTGCCTGAAGCCGCTTCTGTCGGGCTTTGTGGAAATAAAGGGTTATTGGTGAATCGACAGCGGAGAAAGGTAGCTATTTTTTGGTTCCAATTTGTTTCTTGAGTTTTAAGTTTTATAATTTCTGAATGTTGTGAAGATTAGCACAATGCAGATTGTAGTGTAGGCTACTTGCTGCAAATTAGATGAGTCCTTAATAGTTTTGACTGTGGATATCAGGAAGCCTACAATCTGATGCTTTGCTTGAGATGTTTTTAATATCTTGTTAAAATTAAGCATGCCGTCTTGTTCATAACATACACTTTGTATTGGTGTCTGAATCTGAAGAATGCTAAACTTCTCGATCTGGTAAATTCATCGATCAATTTATGTTTGCTAACTAAATATAAAAGTGCTCCATGTGTAGTCTATGGATATAACTGAGTAGTTAATATCTCAATGCTTCGAGGAATTTAGCTAGGAGCAGAATTTATAGACGACAATAGTCTACTCAAGCAATTTGTTAAGACGATTCAGTAAATCAGATTGGAGGAAGTGAATTGCAATGCCGATAGTGAAGATAGTAAATCTTTGTGATGATCTGTAGATAGTGGCTTTTACTCATTTATACTGTACATTACCCCAGCATCGTCTGTTACCATGCACCGTAGTCCTTTTTGCACAGCCATGAAGACCCAACTTTTGACATATTTTATATCTCAAATTGTGATTTTATGCAAAAAGTTGACATCAATAACTGCACATTTTGACATTTTGGACGAGTTAACTAAATCCTAATTATGCTTAGCTGGCTTTTGTCTAAAAAGTTCTAGCTCAGTTCACTTTGACACGTTGCTAATAATGTTTATTTTGATTATGATGAGTTTAATTATACATAATAAAAATTATAAAAATTAATATTCTTAAAGACTCCATTGGAGACTATTAACAAGACCCCACATGACTCGTGTTTCGACATAATATATTGAAGGTAAATTTGACTATACTTACTTTGACTATATTTTCTCATATTATGATACTTTGTCAAGATTTTGAAACGGAAATGCTTGACGTCATGTTCCAAAATGAATAATGCAATAAATGAAGAGGCAGAGGATTTCTAATTGTGACTTCTAAATGTTCTGTTCTTCAATTGTAATAATATGATTAAAGATTAGTTTTTCCATGATCATTCCTGTATGTCCTTAGTAGTGCTTTGTACTTTGTTTATTCGCTTTGCTTATGTTTTCTCTCTCGCAGGTATCGATTTTGGCCGACCATTGCTCGTCTGAAGAGATGCTCCCCACACAAAAGTATGTAACTTTATTCATGCAGCCAATATACTTCGTTCTTAATTAAGATGTGTTCATGCGAAGTTATACTATTCATATTTACTCTGCTCCTATGCAGTTTGGTATCGTTCTAATGACATCTTTAGTTCATAATTTCTAAAACCATTACACTACAACGGACTATAAGAATTAATTAAAACTAACATCCTAAATCACCAGAAAATCAAAAAACAAGAATCCCATAATCAATCCAGAACTATCACTAATAAATCATTAATACAATATCAATAGTTATACAAAATAAATATCAAATACCACTTAATAGATAAGAAATAGTGAATAAATAAAACTCAAGAAGTGTACATGAATATTACGAGGACGAAGGATTGCTATTTACGATTCTCCAACTCATGTGTTCATAGATTTATGGCATGCTTAAATTAAAGGAAGTACTCTAAAAATTGAATAAAATTGTTCCTATAATCAGAACGCGATAAGAGTAGACGAAAAGAATTAGTGAGACAGAGCTATACCAGGACCCCAACTACAACATCACTAATCTCTATTTGAACTAAAAAAAGTAATGAAAACTCCATCCATGCTAAACATCAATTATATGCCATTTCATACAAAATACAAATTACGTTATCAGTTAGAGTCGCGCAAAAATTGGCATCATGCGTATCCAAAGTTTCAAAAAATGACTGCAGTCATCGGTGTGGACCTAAACGATTATTATCCAATGCTAATCCAATACTTTAAGCTACTTGAAAGTTTGGCATGTTGGTGGAATGTCTTGCTAAAGAATAATAAAAAAAAATGTATGCTTCGTAAGTTCGTAATTTTTATCATGCTATTGGATTGTCGAGGGTTGGCGTTAAGCCTTTTTCTTTTTTTTCTTTTCTTTTTTTTTTGTTTGCTTTGGTTATAGATGAAGTAAACATAAAAGTATTTGTAGAAACTACCGGAGAAGAAGATGTTTTTCTATATTTGGGTGTGTAGATACATCTCTTATACTTTCTTCAAAACTCACAGTTTGCGGAAACCTTCTCATTAGATGAGAGTGTCCCAGGGAACTTTTCCCTTATTTTCTAAGGAAGCATTGTTTCACATAGATCTAGCGGACCATAGTTTTTTTGTAGTTCATTTCAAAAAGTTTGTTACGTTTACTTTTACACAATTTCCAACGCCTGTCTTGTCTAACCTGAATATCGTGCCCAACATTATAAAATTATACAAAATTTGATATTTAAAATCTATCAAGCTCTCATTTGGATACGTTTTCTTAGTCAAGGTATCTTCTTCTTGCACCTAATTATTGCAGGACAAGCATAATTATTGGGATCCTTTGTTGTTGTATGCCATCTTATTTGTTGATTTATTCGAGGGAGATCTAAACCTCAATCAGTATTCCTTAGAATAAGAAGTAAACTATGTCTATAACTGTGTTTGATTTGTTTTAATCCTGCTGTGCTAATGCGGGGATGGACAATGATTCAATACATTTACATGCAAGTAAGTGGGCTATTCTACTTAGTCTATAGTTTTAGAGTTTTATTCACTTTCTTTGTTTTGATGACCACTTACTCTATATTGCAATTTATCACCTGTTTTGTAATAGTCGGATTATTGTTTTCAATATGTTTGGTGTTTTCTTTTCTTCTTTTTTCTCCCTCATTTTGGAGAGATCATGGAAATCATGTTATGCTCCCTTTTGTACCCTTTGGAAGCTTATGGCATGTAGTGAATGTGGATGTTGGTCATCTTATAATATTTTACAATTTTATGGCCCTCAAGCTTTACGTGTTGTTATGCCATCCTTTTTAATTTTGGTATTTGTTTATGGCTGTGTATTCTGAGTCACTCACAGCAGCATTCACGCAATAAATCATTTTAAATAAATTACAGAATAAGGCTACTAAGAAATAGGGGAATACAGTTACTGATATTGATGTATTGCAAATGGTAGAAACCTAATCAATCCTCTGTCACTTTTCTCACGACTCATAGAATATCCACATACCTGTTCCTATTAACATCGACCTTTTATCTTTTATTCCAATCTACCAATCATACTAGTAATCCATGTTATATTCTCATAAGTTAGTATCTACCTCTAAAATAGCTTTCAACATAGTTATTTTACAATATTCAAGTGGTCTGTTTTCCAAAAACTACTTGTTAAGTTATGATAATCATCTCCTTTTCCTGCTAATATTAGTTCACATCATAGTGTATCTATCTTCTTTTGATATGCAGGCGGCTTCAGGGACTAAGGTGTTCTAGTGGTTCCCCTGTTATAGTTGGCAAGGAAAGAGCGGTGTGTTGCTGTGAATGCTGGAGCAAGTCACTAGTGCATCAGCTTTCTTCTTACCCTTGGAACGAGTGAGTTTTATATGTATTAGTCAGCATTATATATTATCCTTGTCCCTCCCATAAAAGTTTATGCCTATTTGTATTGATTAGGTGAATAGTTGAACTTAATTGCAAATTGTACCTAAGTCCTAAATGTACTAGTAATGGTTAAGTGTCGATGTGGTTGACTGTCAATATCAAAAAAATTATTCCTAGAGTATTTCTTTCTACTACGTATATAAATTTCTCTACCATCTAGTTGTTAAATGTTGGCATTATGATTTTTGCAGGTGTCAGGGCACTAGAACGCTCAAAACCACAGTAGATTTGAGTCCAAACAACTGGCCTTTGTTTAGCATGGCCCGTGGTACCCTTCAGGTTTGTCAATCATCTTCCTCTATACGATTGGCTTTGATATGCTTGAATATAGTAAGACTTTGGGTGTGCAAGTGTGTTATTATAGTAATCTTGTGTCGAACAGCGACACACACATCAATGTCAATGTCACATTTGTATGTATAGGTATATTTAGGGTTATCTAAATGTAGCCCTTAGGTTGCATATAAGAAAACAAATGTATTGCTTAAATTGGCAATAAGTTGTATATTCTTAACAAAATTATGTACTAATCGATGTATTAACTGATTAATTAATTCATATTCTTTCATAATGCATATAGCTTTCCCATATTTAATTTTTTTTTTAGTAATTTGGGTTACCAGATAATTTTTACATTTTATGAAAGGGTGATATTCTATATATGCAGTACCTTAGAAGTATGTATTGATAATCTAGACCACGCTTTTTTTGAAAATAATTCACACATAAAGGGTTGGACCTTGGACTTATGGATTATGCATAATCCAACTTTCGCATATTAAATTTGAGTCCAATATTGGGAATCTGATTTCGATTTTTTTACCCTGTGCCCCAAATTCGTTTTTATAACATTTATTTTTCTTGATTTTTTTATATGATACAAGAAATGTAATTTATTATATATTTAATTATTAATTAATTTTAAATCGAGGTAGAGGGAGACTAAAATGACTTGGTGGAAGGAGTTAGAAAAGATCTGAAGCAGTTGGATTTGCAAGAGGTGAGGCTCTCGATCGGGAGGAGGAGGAGAAATTTATGTGAATGACCTCCCGAATCATCACTTGGTTCATGTTAGCCGACCCCAATATGGGATTAAGGCTATGATTGATTTGTGTGATTGATATGGAAGTCACTTCAATCTAGTACATGCTAAATTTGGTACAAATTTAAAATTAAAGGTCCATAAGCCAATATCCCTTTACTCACACTACATGTACCATAACATATACATTAAAAAAGAATAATAATTTCTAATACATAACATACAGGACAGATATCGGAGTTGGCTTATCGGATTTTCTGTGGAACAATCTGAGTCAAATCAGGTTAATATATTGTTGGATCGATCGAATCATTTCGCTTGAATTAGACTAGACTAGGTTTAGGTTTGATCTCGATTGCCTTCCTTATTTGGTCTAATTAGACAAGGGATAAATCACCTTAAATTGTGGATGAAGTCCAGCAATCTTAACCTCGAGCAATAGTTAATGCCACTTTAATTTGTTGTAGGATTTAATTGGAAATTGTCAAAAATGAGAATTGTTGCATTAAAAACGAAACAAAGTATATGATGTATATCACGGAGTCCAGTAGTTTCACAAGTTGGCTGTTGTACATATATTGTCTCCACTTATACGCAATAAAAGCATGGTATGGTTCTTGGATGCTGATTTAGGTAAATGAATTAAAAAAATTTATTAATCTTAATTTCTTAAATTTGACCTGAAAATGTCCATTTGACTTTATCAAAAAAGTATATTAGAAGAGTTTATCTATCCTAAACGTGAGTAGACTGAATGTGTCTGACATTTTTTATCATTAATTTACAGGTATATGAGTTTTAGTTATCCAAGCATGGTCTTGCTTTAGAATGTTACGCGTGTTTTAGTTTATTGTTTTTGATAAGATTTTATTATGATTTTGTAGGTTACATTTGTTCACAAAGGTTTTGATGAGACATTTCGGCTTGGGCTTCAACGGGACACAGAATTGGTATTTAGTGGGTTTTGAATATTTCTTCTGCGTGCGTGTGTCTAATGACAATCTTAAGAAAATCTGCATGCTGACTTTTTGGTATGTCTAATTAAGTAGATGGTGAGGCATGCATCTCCACCCGGGGAAACTGGAATGCTCATTGTTGATTCAGTGGTGAGTGTGGTTTCRTATAGTTGTTATCCAGTGATGAATTTTGAGAATCAACAGTTGTTTGATTGAACCCTAATTTTCTTTGCAGGTGCCAGGAGGGCCAGCTCATAAGGATTTGGAAACGGGTGATGTGCTTATTCGTGTCAATGGTGAAGTAAGCAGAAAAATTTCACTTGTTCATCTACTTAATTGTTATAGATAAAATGCTGCTACAGAATCCTGCGGTCCTGCATTGTCAGTCATAGTTCTTAGTTTCTGATAGTGCTTAGTTGCTTACAATGKATGGAAGCTTATCCATTATGTACTATTCTGAAATTCTGTACCTCGTAGTTAGCTTGATCATACAGTTTGAGATATAGGAGGGTAATTTGGGACTACTGTATGATTTTTACTTTTTTTTCTTGGATGATGTTTCCTGGGAAAGGTTGTTTGAAAATATCTACTATTAGGCAAAGCTAACAAGTCCTTGCGGTTGACAAAAAAAGTTAAATTATTATTGAAGAAATTGATTACACTGATTTCCGTGAATTTGGCTTCATTCCGAGTTTTTAAAACACTCGTTAGGATCATCTACATATATATCTAATTCTGTTGGTTTCTGATGTATTTCAATGTTATTCTCATGCACGACAGACCGATTACTGTATTGCAGCCATGCCAGACCCACAGATCTTTGTACCATTTTTTAGGTCTTTTTTTTAGTTTATTGGGAGAAGCATGGCTGATTGCACAACTTTCGATATTAGAAGCCTTTTATTGCTATAGGCTGTATTACTTTCATTCGCTGACTTTTTGGGTCATGATTATTTTTAATGTCATTTGTTCTATTATTTGCCAACATATAGATTAGTTGCTCTATCATACCTGATGTACAGATCAAACAATTCTTGCAGGTTTGATCAATTTAAACTAGAGACTGTTAGATGATAATGTAGGGGATTGTAGAATTGGATGATAGAAAGAGGTGGGATCTCGTGACAGTACAATTGAGGGTGAGTATAGTAACTCTTTCTGTGTGCTTCTTCTGTCTGTTTCTGAAATGAAGTGCTTTCTGTTTGTTGGTGAAAAAGGATTGTACTTATTGTTGCTGATAGATAAACATAGTGGATTTAGTCTTAATAATTTAAAAAAAACTTATTTCAGTATGTTTTGCGATAGTCGTAGTGGTGTCTTTTTCTCTGAATCTTTTTCTGTTTTTTTTTATTTTTTTAAAATAAAATAATGATATGCTAGGCCTTAGCATGTATCAGGTGTATAAATAAAAAATGAACAACATTTTTACATTTGAATGAATGGGATTTGAATGGGATTTTTTTAATTAGTATTGAGTATTTAATGTTTAAATGTAGCTTAATAGCCCTTATATAAGGGGAATTGGAGGGTACTTATTGCGAACGAGCCTAGATGTGATTTCTGAAATTTGGAGAGGTTAATATTTTATTGTATAGAATTTTTCGTATGGATTTGCTACAGCTTGTTTGGCTGTGTTTTTTTATTCGTAATGATATTTTTTATTGGCTATTCACAGATGAAACTTTAGTTTATTTGTATATAAGGTTTCTCATATCAATATGGTTCAGGTAAGGATTTGACTCTATTACCCTGATCACTTTCTTCAAGTGAGTGGTGCAGTTATTCATCCTCTGTCTTATCAAAGGTCCGTGTTTTCATCTTACTCCTGATTCTCAGCCGAGTTCTGCCAAAATTTATTTTTTTTTTCAGGTTTGATTGCTCATTCTATGGTTGGAAATTATCTAGAAGTGTTACTTGTGTCAATGTGCTTGTTACTTATTTGCCTGGTTGAATTGATAATCTTTTCGTCGTAGCTTTTTATCTTTTTAGATTTAGTAGTATATTTGATTCAATTGTCTCTTATTACTCCATCTCCCTGTCCATTGCTTCTTCCTGCTTGGTTTACATATAGTGCGATGCAAGTATCTTTTCCTTTACTTATATTGATTTTTGGGAATTGATACTTTTTTTTTATAGTAGTTTTGTTTGTCTATCTGTTTCTAATGGTCTTATTCCTGTATATGCAGGATGCTCTATCTATATTATAGATTTCTACTATAGTGATTTTGGCACTGTCAATTCCCTATAGGTGTTTTTGAGTACTATGGTTGAATTTTAGATCGGAGGAGCATTGAATGCTTGCTGTGTGAGGTAATTTGGAGTGTTCATCTTTGTCTTTGGATGAGTGGTTAGCGTTCTTTTTATAGAGAAGTTCCCTAAACCTAGCGTTTGATGTTGTCAGGTTTTGATGTCGGATTTTCGTAATAACAGTTTACCCTTTGTATCTAATTCACATTTGAAACAAGTGGGTTCAACTATTGTAAAAAGGATTAATTTGTCAACCATTATTATATTAATGAATAACTAGATGCCTGACTAATATGCTGAATGGTATATTAATTTCTCATGCTCTAGCACAACAAAGAATCACCTTGTCTCTATGTGAAATGCTAGCAGGGAGTAATTCTTGTTTTAATGCTGAACACTTGGGTGCATATGTTTCGGAACGTGTAAATTGGGCATAATTAATAATTTATCTTTGGTTTTAACGGTTTAGCTTTTGTCCTGAAGCTTGTTCTTCCGTGAGTATATTATCGTTTCAGTTTTTTTGCAGGCCGAATTTACCGGTTAATGTGGCTTGTTTATGTTTCAGAACCTGGCGAAACCCTTTATCATCAATATTTTAAAGAATAAGAGGATATGGTCGTAACCTGGTGGTTATTCGTAGGTGTTTGATTTATCATTTGAAATGTAATTGTTGTTTGTTGTTAATGGTAGATAATGCATTAGAGTGGATGCCGTCATGCATTATAAAAGTTTCTGGAGAATGGATTGATTCCTTGAGAAAATGATTCATGTTCTTTACAGTTTATAGGGGTACGTTCACCATTGGAATATATAATTTTCAGCGACAAGAAGGAAGGTAACTTTTATGTTAAGCCAATTTTACTTTGGATGTTTCTTTTCAGCTTGCAAATGTATAACATTAATAAGGACCACGTGTATGACTCGGTTGTTGAATAGAATGATTCCAGCCGATACAAGGGCCTTGGGTTTATTACCACTTATACATGATTTGATAGTTTAGGGGGTTTTCACACCTTTGGTTAGAGACAGTTTTTCAGCTAAGATTATTTGCTAGTTAAATTTGGATTATTCCTTTTTGTAAGTAGCAATCAGTGTTGGTTGGTATCTAGCAGGATCCAAATTGCATCCTATATCAGATATGTTTTATTTCTGTTGTTCTGGGCTCTCAGATTTTTGTTCTTCGTTTCTCGGTTTTAATACTTTTGTTTCTTTAGCTAATCACTTATGGGATAAGGTTTTGTTGTTGATTTTTAATATTTTTTTCCTGATCTTTATTTATTTTGTCTTGTATTTATTCTTTTGAGAGCTAATAACACGTTTTAGGAAATAAAGTATACAGTAATTGAAATACTAATTTATGGAAGATTATGGAAATAATACAACTTTGTGTTTAATACTATATGAATGATGAAACTCTGAATACTACAGTGCTGAGAACAATTGCTTCTAGTTTAGGTATGGTTCTTGTTCTCCAGTTTTGTGAATCATGGTGTATCTGTTGGATAGGGGATTTGATATGTATATAATATTTATTTTATGCTTTTTTATGTAGTGTAAACAGTTGAGTGGTCTTGGGTGCAGTATGTTCTGTGGTGTTCCTGGTCACTAAATTGCTGCATTATCGGTCAAACTTTATTGTAACAAATTTTTTTTAACCGAATACAGCGAATCCACTTAGATTTATGGGGTTACATTCATTCAGTCCCACTTGATTAGCATTGAATTGGATCTCAGATTAATTTTCTGTTAGCATGGAGTGTTATTGTTTTTAAAATGTTTCTAGGCTGTATTATTTGCTAGTTGATTTCCCATCTTTTGCAGTGTCTCTCTGTGTGATGTTGCTTAATCCATGATTAATGTTTTCTTTCGGCTTGTTTTATGTTTTCTGCTGAGAATGATTATGTATCTTAGGTTATCTACTTTTTTTTCTTTTTTGGGTGCAGTCAGTCTTGGTTACTCATTGATGGCTCATGGTATGCCCCCTACACTATATTCGTTAATGACAAAACAGGTTATTGCGATAATGCTGTTAAAGAGTTCTCACTGTGCTGATATATAGTCTATTGATAGCATGATAATCAGTGGATGTGAATAGCATGCGTCAGATCGAAGTTGTTACTGGCCTGGCCGTTCAGATATCATCAAAGTGGCTGATGTGCGCTATATGGAAGATAATGCGATCATACGTAATGAGTAGTATTCGGCGATGACTTGATGCCTGGTACAAAGGTAGTAAAGAATGCTCATCTGCCGATGGTGGTTGCTAGTATGATTGTTCTACTGATAGAGAGAGACTTGGGGGACTCTGGATCTCTGAAAATGTGTCCAAAGGGTGTGTGGGTCAAGCAGCCGCTGTTCCATGTTCATTGCGAACGCGTATAGAACTACTCTTGTTATGTTTGAGGTAATTTATGCTTAAGCTTGCCTAATTTGATATGAGGAGATTCGGTTTTCGTATGTGCATAATCAAAATTTTTGTTCCTGTGATGGAGCTTTCTAGTCAATTTTAGATGGAAGGTAAGATATTGTTTAGTGGTAGTGTTACATTATAGTGTGATGGGTGACAAATGAACGTTAGATGGTCATGTTAATTTTTAGAGTGTTAATTTTTTATTTGCTGTGTTACAAGAATTTGAAGTGTTTTTAATGAATTAAATTTTTTTTACACTTAAACATTTATGAAAAATAACACAAAGTGATGTGGCATTGGTTTGTTGTTTAAACATGTTATTGAGAGATCATGAGTTTTGATCCTCCTTCATTAATTGAATAAAGAGATACTATTAAAATGATGAGTGAGTTCTATTTTGTATAGAGTGATGTTTCATGGAAGTATGTATTTGAATTTAAGTATAGATTTGTTTGTTTTGGTCTTTTTTTTCTCTGGGTGTTTGCGTTTGCTTATTAAATTGAGGGTGGTTGGTTCTAGACTTCAAACATGTGATTTTAAATTTGGGAGTTGGGGTTGCATGTTTATTATATTGTCTTTTTAATTTTGTCATGTAGAATCTCTTTTAGTTTTACAAATGTTTATTTCACTTGGCTTAACTATTTGTCGCTTTATCATTATTACAAGAGGTTTTGTGTTATTTCCTCCTTACTTTAGATTTAACATTTCAGATTGACACATTAAAAAGGAGAGACTTCATGATTTTCCATGTGAGGAAAATTAGTTGAGTATTCAATGGGGCTTGTTTTGTTTTTGAGGTATGGGGTCGTTTACTTCAGCGTGAAGCCACTGAATTGGAATTATTGTTTTGAGAGAGTGAAATTGGTTAGGAATGGGCCGAATGAAAATAAGCTGAAGTAACAGTCCGAGTATTTTAGATATCAATTTCATAATCTTACTAATTGTAATAAAGATGTTTATATATATAATGTGCAGGACCTTGGTAGTAGAAGGTTATGATTTAGTGAAATGGATAGTGTATTTAGTATGAGGTTTTCTAGGAATTTTAAGTGTGCAAGGTTGTGTTTATCTAGGTTAGCGTCACTTACATCTGTCTTGTAACTTCAGGTTCATGTGCACCATCTGTTTGCTTGATGGTGTACTTCAACATTTCTTGGAGGGTGTCATTATCTATTCTCAGACATGGGATTGGTTTGTGGTTGACAAGAAAGTTGCGATATCTTCTTCTGATGTAATGCTTTCCTTTGCTGTTTCCATAGAGATCGGAGAGGTAATTAAGTTATTGTCAATGTGGAAATCTGAACTTTCTCTGGCTTAATTACATTTTGTATGTTGTAGGGGTTTTCTGCATCCTGTACACAATTATGTCTCATTGCATATATACTCCTTGCTTTGGGTACGGGCGGCAGAGCAGTTCATGCGCGGGTTTTCGGTTAGTTTGCAGCATAAATATGAACTTGTTCTCCTTTTACTCGTATATTTTTTAGAATGTGCCGTCAATGCACAAGTTGATTATAAAGTTAGTATCATGGTACAAYYATATAWGAGGAAGTGAGGAACTACTCATCAACAGTATCCTGAATATTAGAACCTTAGCTCTATCAGAATCGTATGAGTTCTCACTCAGACAAAAGACGGATATTGCCTAGAGTTTCTTCTTYGCAGAAATTTATTCCAACACTAAGAATCACATCAATTTAAAATCAAAACAAGACAACTAATAATAAATTCAGATTTAAGCAGCATGACTTTTCTTAGTTGGGGAATCTTGATTGAGGGTGAGAAGTTGTTTATGAGGATTAGTTGCCATATTGTTGCGAGCTCTAGGTTTGATTTTGAAAGGATTTGAATTTGTTGCGACTTAGGTCTGCTGCTAGCTCCATTCTTGCGACTCCTGATTTCTAATTTAATTTTTTTTAGGTGAGAGTTAACACACTCAAATTTAACCATAGTTTGAGTGTGTTAGTAATTAATTTTAACAAAGGGCACAATGTATAAATACCAGAATACCAGTAAACTGAAGGGCAACAATGTAGAACTTTTAATTTAGAAGGGTACCATATAGAAAGTGGAAGAAGTCAGGGGTACCACATACAAGTAAATAAGGTGATTAAATAGAGCCTTAGAAAGTTGTCATAAGCCAAGAGCCATGATTGTGGCAACTAATTCAAGAGTTTGAGTAGGCATCCCAATTATCGAGGGCTATGTTGCGACTTTAGAGTTGYTTTGGGCTCCCAGTTAATATAAACTGGAGTCTGTGTKTTT
>SNQN01000005.1:60732-76591 GCA_008642245.1 Bassia scoparia | reverse complement strand
GCGGCGGGGGCGGTGGCGGCGGTGTGATCTCAGGGCAAGTGTCACACTTGATGCTTGGATTAGGCAATGGTGGTGGTGTTGATGCATTGACTTCCTCAAATGCTTTGCATGAGGTTGAGATGAATGAGAATAGGAGGAAAAATGTGTAGAATTTTAGGTGGTTTGTATACATGTTGTTTGTTTTCAAAGGGAGAAGTTGAGGTGAGAAGACTTAAGGGAAAAAAAAGGAGGAGAAAATGGTGAGGTGTTTTGGGGTGGTTATTATTGTTATAACTTCCTAAATTAAAAGGTTGGTGGTATATATAGTGAAGATAAGGGGTGACTTTAATATATTGGGTCAATTGGTCATGTTATATATATTATGTCTAATTGGGTATTAGGTGATGATCCTTTAATTTGTGTTTTTGGTGGAGGCCAGCTAGGGTGTTTGGGAGAAATTTACATTTGTGAAATGGAAAGCTTTTGAATTTAATAGAGTTCATAATGGATTTAAAAAATTAGACTCATGTTATAAATATGTGACAACATACATATTGATATAAGAAAATGACAAGTCTAAGCTAGAGATATATGGGCTAGTATTTAACATCGGTTGGGTCAATATAAGGGGTCAACTTGACACGATACGAGTTGAGCCTTATCTATCACAAGTTCACTACTGGCATGACATTTCCCATTTCAATATTGCATAATTGATTTTTTTTTATCCCATCAACAACTATTATCAAGGAGATTATAGAGAAATAAGGAATTGAGACGAAAGAAAGTTTATGCTTCGCAACGATGACAGTTATATAATTTATTTTTGAACGGATAAACAAGTTTATATTACTTCTCCCTTCTTAAGTAATGTAAACCCTTTTTTAGTTTTTTTTTTATTAAAACAACATATCCTCATCAATTTCACTACAATTCAAAAATAATACTCCATCCGTTTATTTTATTCTTTACATTTACTTTTTGCACGCATAGTTTTCAATATACTTGTTTAAACGTTAATACAATATCCGATCTTATACTACATTTTATTAAAAAAAAAAAATTTGGTAAATAAGGAGAATATTATTGCACGAAAAAACCAAACAACACTGCTCAAAGGAGCAGAAGATTACAAGCTAATAATCCATTTCCTATCATTCCTGCTAATATTATGTGGCAAACACCTAAATCTCTGCCTCATAATACATTTAATCTCATGACAAACACAACTTATACTAGGAACATAATGCTCCCAGAACACAAGGTTTCTAGCCTTCCAAATGAAATAAACCACCGTAGCAGCAGCTAGGTACCAAACCTGTCTTCGAGTTCGATTACCATGAGTCCTTCTACTCAACCAGGTAAGCATATGAGCAACAGTCCTCCAGTGAGGTTGTAAACCAATCCAGGCACCAATATCCTTCCAAATTAGACGACTGAAATGACACTGAAAGAAGAGATGATCATGTGATTCGATAGCACTCAAACAGATACAACATTGATCATCAGGACAAATATTGAAAGCATGCAACCTTTCCTTAACCTGCAACCGCCCCAAAGCAACCAACCACATGATGAAGCTATGTTTAGGAGCAATCACTCTACACCACACCACTCTGTCCCAAAATACATACACACCTTGATCCTTGACAGCATAATAGGCCTTGCAAATAGAGAAGGATTTACCATCCTCTGGCTGCCATAACTTAGGGTCTAGTTGGATTAACTTCTCCTTAGCATGACAAATATATCTCCATACCCAACTTGAATTAAATGAAGGTGCATAGTGATCCCAATTCTGGTGAAAAGTGACAAAAGACCCTTTTTTTTGCTTGATGAACCCACTTCACCCATAAATCATCTTTTTTACTAGCAATATTCCATACAATTTTCCCCACAGCTAATAAGTTCCATAAACTGATGTCCCTGACACCAAGGCCTCCAAGTTTTTTCAAAGAGCAGACTTTCTTCCAGTTAACATACCCAATTCTATGTGTTGTAGCATTACCTTGCCAAAGATAATCCCTACAAATTTTATCAATCTGATTAATGACAGTTTTAGGAAGGATAATAAATTGGAGCCAATAAGTGCAAATCCCCATAAGGACTGAATTCACAAGTTGCAATCTCCCAGCAAATGAGAGGTTCCTGGACTGCCATGTCCTCACCCTAGCAATCATTTTCTCCACCAAAATGGAGCAATCAGCAGCTGACAACCTCTTGTGATGAATAGGTGCACCCAAATACTTAAAAGGCCATTTCCCTATAGTGAAACCCGAGATACAACTTAGAGCATCAACCTCCTCAGAAGACATATTTGCATGATAAAAATCTGATTTCATCCTGTTTGCCGTAAGCCCAGAGGAATCTTCAAACAACTTAAGACCCTTTAACATTAATGTACAGCTAGGCAAATCCCCCTTGCAGAAGAGCATTAAATCATCAGCAAAGCATAGACAATTCAGCTTCAAACTCCTACATCTTGTGTGATAATGAAACCCAGGCTTGCTCCCAATGTACTTGAAAATCCTAGTCAAATACTCCATGCATAAGACAAAAAGTAGAGGAGAAACAAGGTCTCCTTGTCGTAGACCTCTACTGGAAGTAAAGTACCCCTGACAGCTTCCATTCATCAAGAGAGTAAAACTGGCTGTGGAAACGCAAGTCATTACCACATCAATAAAGTGATGTGGAAACTGTAAGCCACACAACAAATCCTTCAAAAAACACCATTGTATGGTATCATACGCTTTTTGAAGATCAACTTTAAAAAGGCACCCCTTTGCAGTACTCCTCCTATTATAATGCCTCAAAAGATCCTGACATACCAAAATATTACTAAGAATACTTCTCCCTGCAACAAAAGCTCCTTGGTCCTGAGAAACCAAATCAGGAAGCACCAATTTGAGACGAGAACAGAGAAGCTTAGAAATTGTTTTATATAAAACACCGCAGCACGCAATAGGTCGAAAATCACTAACAGTAATAAAAACTATGACATATACGTACACAAAACATTATGAAAATCGTCAACATAAGTACTTCTTGTTGTTCAATTAATATTATGTTCATTTTGATTTACTATTATTTTCCCGTTTGTACGCCCTTAGTTCACCCTAAACAATTAGTGATGGCTATAGCATTAAAATAATAAATCAGGTATAAATATATACAATGATTTTATGGATGAGATTGCAAAGTGAAGATTAATTTCTATAATATTAGAATCCGAAATATCTCCATATGATAACATGATAATATGACACATTGAGTACTTATAAACTGAAATTAACAACTCTTCATTATTCATTCTACAAGATAATACGTGATAATCAAAATTGTGACTGTTATTATGATGAGGAGCAAAAGAGTCTACATGGTCTATAACAATGCCCTAATCTCCTTCAGTTCGTTGCGAAAATCGAGGAGCTATGGTCACCATGCCACCTAGCGATCAACAACTTTAAGCAATCCAAGTCTAAATATTTCCTTGCAAATCGAAAGACACGATAAGGAGCACATCCAATTACCAAATGGACTTACTTTAATTAGTTTCGAAAAATATTTGGGAACACTCTTTTTATTGTACCTCGATTTCGATTAGTTACATTACTTCAACATATGATTCAAAAGAGGGACGATGAAATTGTTCCAGCATTTACATGGAGTATTAAGGAATCTGGCCTTGCATGCTCATATGAATACTACCAATGTCGATTGTCTTCAGTGGGAAGTGTGAATAATGCATTTGCACTTCATTTTTCTTATTTAGCAACATTAGTGAAAAATAGGGTAGTACATTAGGCATCTACTTCATGGAAAAACTATTTCATATTGTTGTCTTTTAATGTTGACCGAGCTATAGGACCGATTATGTTGTACTTGTATATCGCGTTAATGATATAGCAAGCGCGACAAGTGGCTATTGGCCCACTTCGTTTATAAATAATATATATGGAGTAATTTGAATTGAGTTTTACAAGCCACAACAAGTTAAATGATCTCAATTTAAGTCACTCGTTGGATTTTTATGTTTGAACAATAGATTCTTCTCTGAGTGTTTTAAGTGAATAATTTTTCAAGACCTCGTTTTTACATGAAAACCACATAGAGAGGCTGCTTGGCATCAAATACCATCAAAATACACCATAACTGTCAAAAAGGAAACTATAATCACTATATATACCACAAATTCGAGGATTTCAAAAAGTATTATATATTAACATATACTTCCTCCGTATCAAATAAACGGCCAACGATTTGCATCAGTAGAAGAGAAAAAGTGTCTTAATCGTTCGTTTATTTTGATACGGAGAATATTAACATTGGCCACATATAAATGTGGAGTGACCACGTTCCATCTATCGTAGGCCGCAGCTGGTACCATGCGGCCATTACTAAAATATGTCTATGTAATGTGTGAATGTTTGCTCCAAATCTTAAATGGACATATATAATGTATCATGTATTAGTACACTAGGTTGCCCCACACTTGTCCATCTTCAATTCTCAAGTACGATCATATATGTGGACGGCGAGCTAGATTCGATGGCTCGAACGTAAGTCCGCAGCAACGATGACAGCTCAGATTGTTCGAACCAAAAGGAGAAAGTTGCCATTTCCAAGGAAATCTATTTATTGTATTGCTCATAATATAAGATGAAACATTATTTAGAGTTAAACTTCTTGCCCGAATCAAATCACGTGAAAACCGCTCACACGATAAGTTAAAACACTTCGGTGATACCCGGTGTTAATTCACGAGCGATTCGATTTGAACTTTCCTAATACACAAAAAAACACACTAAAAAAAATAGACAACTTTCAGAATGAGGTTTTTTTTTAATTTGTATTTACTTTCGAAAGCAAAATACTTCACTGCAAAAGTAGGCATATGAGCTTGACAGCGTAAAACTATCGAGCGATAAATCATATATTAGTTTGTAAGTTTAAAAAATTAATTAAAATTTATATTTGGTTAGATCTCCCCGCCGAATCTCACTTTTGACATGAAAAACCACACCTAAAATATGGAACATTGGAATTAAATGGTGGAAGTTTGGTTGAAAATCCAAAATGAACCTCAATTCTCATATATGTCCCCAAATCGAAGTGTCAAGTGGATAGCTTAGATAATTGTGTCAGAAACAAGACGGAGAACGTTGGGGCGGATGGAGAATGAAGGAGCCATTTTCCCAAGAGATCTATTTGGTCAAACTCAACAAGCTCCTACATTGCCCCATTGTCAAGCCACAACCACACACCAATAACCTACCTTTTATTTGTCTATTTTCTGGCTTGACGCCCCAACTTTTGAAAAACTACTCTTCCTTCTTTTTTTATAAAAATAAAATAAAATTCCATACAACGTTCACATGTGGCATGTGGAATTTGTGATTGATAACCTTCTCCAGTTTAAATGATTGTTCATTGAATCGACAATTTACTTGGATAACTCGATCAATTACGGGTTTAATAATTTAGAGAAAAGAAGGGTAAGATAATGACTTTAAAGTTTCACTGAAATTAGCAATTTTTACTTCGCTTCTTACTTTTTGTTGCCTTATTATCCTCTAATAAGTTAATTTATAAATTTTCTGTTGATTAATGCATTTGGATATGATAAGATAAATTTAAAATAGGTAAATAAATAACCAACTCCATTAAGATACTATTAAGTTTACTCACATTCTCTTTAATCACACACTATGTCCCCTATGCATACACCATTGAACTAAATAAACCCACGACTTTAATAAGTCACATGGATTACGAATAATACAATAAGAATTATCACATTGAATGTCATTATTTTCGCAACATTATATCATATTCTATACTTCTAATCTGCAACAAGTGAAAACTTTCTCGGAAAGGTTCTTTATAATAGTATAAAACAAGTCCTTGATCCTCGCTATGATATGTCACAAATTTCAGATTTGATAACAAGACTTCACCAATTCTCACATTATCACCAAATTGCAAGTCTATAAACCAAAGAAATACTGACAGATGTACACAGTATATTAAGACCTTCTTAGGCTACTGTGGAACCAAAATCAATATTGTATACTACACTTTTTATTCATCCTATTTTCTATGATAAATTTACATTAACACTATTCATTTTGTAAGTTGATTGTATTTATTATCCACCGATATACATTAAAAAAATATACGGTAGTTAGCTAACGAATATCAAGATCTTTTCAATATGTCGATTTTCAAAATGTGAAAAAACAATGTCGCAATATTTTGGATCGTGGGACGATTATACTAATAACTATTCATAGAACATCATCACCTTCACCTAATTGACATCCAATTATAGTTCATCTACTAATCATGCACTTACATTATATCTCAATCCTCATAGATGAGAGCCATATTCAAGTTATTGATAATAAGATCGCTCCAAAGACAGGTTCCTTTCATTCTTTTCTTCTCTACTTTTGTTGTCCATATCATTTTTTTCAAAACTTGCTCTTGTCTAAATGCTTGTAGGAACTACAGGTCTTTGAACATCTTTGGAATAGAATTACCAACTGTAGAAAATAATGCAATTTCATCCATTTGTAACTTTCAACCACTGGTAAGATGTTCTAAGAAGACAATTATTAAAGAATGTAATAGTTATAGAACCTTAAGTATAAAACTTGAAACCGTAAGTAGGAGGTTACATTCACTACCGATTTAGGTGGGTCATTGTACCGAAAAACGATACAAAATTCGATCAATCGTCAATAATGTAGAACAAATTGTTCGTAGTTCATGGGTAACTCAATGTATTGTATTTACTTTGTATAAGTTGGTTATTACTACTCGTATAAGTATACATCTTCACTTTTATAAAAGACAGAAAGAAAGGTAAAAAAGAAGTCAAGAGCTATCCTTTTTTACAACAGTTTATACACTTTATCACTTTGTTACATTCAAATATATGTTGCTTTCAAGTATCAATAATAAGCATTTCCCCTTTAAGTGCCCCTGTCTTTTCCACCAATTGTCCACAACTAACGTCCCTTTTTATAGCGCTCTCACTCCCACACTCTACCCTCATTTCCAACTCTAATCTTTCATCTTACTACTACTTCTACTACTTATAAAACTTCTCCTCCTATACCATTTCCATCTTAATCTATCACATACTATTTTGTTTCTGCTCATTACACTTTGTTCACAAAAAAATTATGACCATACATGTCTTGTTCTCCCAATTTCTCATACTAGTAATTCCTCTTGAACATCTGTTGACACAATTTCCCACAGAAAGTCACTACAAGATTCACCTATGTTGTGCCATACCCTGCCTTATCCACCACCCGACCGGGTCCACTACCCGACCTGACCCGACACGACCCGTAACTCACGCCGTCGACCCGCCGCCAGCACAACGCCAGCCACCACGCACACCGGCTAACCCACCTATACTCACCGCCACCACGCGACACCGGGGCAACTTAACTACTACTCCCACCACCACCTCACTCATAGGAGGGGAGAATACCCCCCAGTTGATTACTACCCTCCTCCAGCAGGAGGTGCTCATATACCCTGTTATGCATGCTCCTCCACCTTCCAACCCAATTGGCCTTACTCCTTACTACCAAGAACCCACCCCTTCACCCAAAGATTATGTCATTCATCTCACAAGATTGATGATCATGAGAATTTGCAACCCACTTTAGTTGTGGTGTTGACTGTTAATATGCTCATTATGTGCTTATCTTTTTGTAGGTATCTGATGATCAAAAGAACACATTTGTCAAGATACTACATTTGACGTGACGCATCGTAGGGGAAAGTTCAAGTTATGTAATGATGTATATTTTAATCTTTTCTAGGCATTTTCTTCAATTCATAATGTACTGGAAGTTAATCAATATTGTTTTATTATTAAAATTCACCACCAACAGCACGAATGGGCCATTGGGGACCTATAGAAATAATAATAGGGCATCCACTTTGTAAAGTTTGATTTAGTTTTGACTTATCTTTTCATTGCACGAGTGCTAGAAAACGAAAATTATGTTATAAGTATAAAGTTGTTGACCTGTTACATCACTTATTTTCAGATTCAGTCACTCCATTCAGTTTATATTTCAATTTTATCCATTCTCTCTCATAATTCAATTCAGTTCAAGTTAATTTCAGTTAAAGTAAACAGCTTCAGGCCATCCAAATTTTTCTTCTTTCTTAAGTTTATTGTGAAAAATGCATTTATAAAATAATTCCATATGCGTAAGTTTAGCTTTATATATCATTTTTTAAAGCTCATTATTCCGTATCACCTTAATACATGGCCAATTGCAAGTTTAACAAAAAAAAAAAATATTTAATGTGAAATATCGGAACATTGACACAATTTTCTATTATCCCTGTTTATAATGTAATATTGAACGAGATAATAATAATTAAAGATGTCATTTTCATACTATAGGGGGTTGTCTTAATGACTATTTCTATATACAACCAAAAATATAATAAAAGGCTAATCTAAGTACCTAAAAATCTTATATGTGTACGGGTACTCCAATTTAAACTTTATAAAAAAACCCAGTTCCATACCATTCGTTCATTTCAAAGATAACCAATACAATCTAATATTTCCTGATGTATGTACGTGTTTTCATTTCCGTTAAAATTTTGTTATAGTGTTTCCATTGATTACGAGTTTTTTACTTATTATACTTTTAATAAATCCTTATTTTTTTCCGTCAAATAAATATAAATTATATATGGCATATAAGTAAAAAAAACAATTTGTATTGTGAACAATAATTAACAATAGTATCTTTTGCTCATACATGTCACCATCCACAAATATTGGCAAATTAGAAGTTGTCACCAACCAAGCCTTTAATTCAATTACTTTCTTGTTATATTTTTCCTTTCCCATTAGACAAAACAGACTTATAACAAAAGTACTCCGTTAGGTTCATCAGCACAATTATCAATTCCCCATAATTAAAAATAGAAATAGAGGCTCAAAACATTCTAATACAACAAGCATACCCTTTCGTTTACACATTTAGTGAGGCATTCTTAGCTACTCATCTCATCTTGCAATTGGCCAAACCTCAATTGTGGTATCATGAAGTTATCGCCTATTTAATGTGTTCATATTATTATATTTAATGCAGGGTCATATTCTCTATCAATCCCTAACTAGTTTACAGTACAAGAGCACAAAAATAATCATAATAGTAATGAGTCAATATACAGTGAATGTCTATATGATGAGCAAATTATTAACATTCAATAAAGATCATCATACATATTAAAGCTATAGATAGAAAATTCTCAAAACATTTTGAATTTCAAGAGGATCTCAAGCTAATTTCGCCGGCACTATACTCTAGCTAGTTATGTATAGCGAACGCGAGTCATATTTTAAAATTCATATTCGAATCAACATATCTCAAATCATTACTTTCAACTCCTATCATTACAAATCAATCAAGGAGAAAACAGCCTTCAAAAGGAAAGTAAAAAAAATAACAGTACTAGAGTAGATGTTTGAGAGTGAAGGTATACTTTATTGAGTCCTTCAAGCTTCCAGTATGAGATCTCGAAACAAGTACTCTTTGTTGAAAACAATACTAATTAACAAGTTTAATTGACACACTTTGCAAAAATCAAGAACATCATATCTTATATAGTCCAACTCGATTGCTCAATAGAGGTTTGGAGTTGGAAAGAATGAGTGTCATTTAGTTTTTCCAAATCTTTTATAATGATATCTTTACAACATATAGTCCTGCTATACGTCTAGTATAAATCGACTAGCACACATTGCATGTATAGTAATAAAATAAGAGTTAGTTGTTCTATTCCAAGACGTATATTGCATTAACCACCATTCAGGACCTGTTTACCTCAATATATCTTTTTTGATTAAAAAGAGAAATAACAAGATCGATTCATTTTAACATCTCTATATTAGGAATAAACTCTACTAGTATTACGTTAAGGAGTGATCGACAGCTTTTTATTCATAACAACGATAACTCAAACAATCGATTGTTGATGTCATCCAAGAAAAGCGGTCTTCGTAATTCTCATAAAACAATTTTACCTCAAAATCAATGAAACATGACATTTATGACTTCAAGGCGACATTTTCATCCAAGAATCAGAATTAATAATACTTAATATTTCTTATAAAGAAAACTAAATCAATCGCCCAACCCCAAAAGTATAACCTAGTTGTTCGTTAAAATCATTCACTCTACTAATAAATACTCCATTTTCAAAGTGAAATTATAGCATCTTCTATCGCTTCTTTTTTTTTAAAAAAAGCAATAATAAATCTTACTCAAAACAAGTTTTCTTCAATCACTTGATCTCCTAAAATCCCTACTGTTACTAATCTTTATTAGGCATCCTCCCCATCACAACTTGTTTCTGAACCAGAAAAACACATCTCACTAACTCCAGTCCACTAACGTCATATGTTATCTACACTCAATCTGATAAAACTTCAACTAGCACAAAGCATCATTCGTATCACTAATTAAGATCTCTTTTAGCTCACTGTGGAAAACAAAACCGTCAGAAACAGGATAACAAGTAAGAGATATCACAATCGATATTTAAATAAAATTCAAGTTCCGCACTCAATCACACATCATTTATAACCAAATCCTCAATGTATTTGAATACAATTTCTAGATCTACACATCAATCGAGAGATAATACCTCCCTTTCCAATGTAATCAATTTGTGCATTTTCAACAACTCACCATATACTAATTTATACCTTAGTTCTCCTCTACAGCTACACTAAGAAGATAACTCTCAACCATGAAAATCAATCAATTTATACGTTAATCTGGAAAACTGTGGTTCAGATCATCATCTGAATGCAATTCAAATCATAGTCAACTATTTAAACATAAAGGTTATTTTCATAAGAGACTCTTCTAGTTTACTTTTCACTTTAGCAGTTGATGAAACATTCACATCACGGTTGTATCCAAGCCTTTATGATGTGCTACGCCACAGATACCATTGATCCAACCCTTTCTCCCAGATGGCCAATAATGCAAGTCTTCCTCAATGTCCAACACTGAGCTTCCCATTTAAGGAACTGTCCTCACACTGATAACTCCATTCTAATTCCCTATTCATTAATAAGAGATATAATAAATAGCATCATTAGAGAAAAATAATAGGTTCTGCGCTAGTCATAGTATTACACACTAACAACAGCATTCGAACCAAGACATATCTGAGTATTGAATAGTCCAAATATATAAAAATTAAATAAAAATGCAGCCAACAAATATGCTCCATGTTCTATATATTTACTAACCATTTCCATTTATACCGTGACAAATATTTGACCACTTGAATTCAAGCAACATATGTCTAACATCTATCTCTGCTTAACACTAGTGAGTAATTTTTATCATTCTTTCGTATCTGAGCATCTGTTTAAAACTTGTGCCCCAAATCCCAATCCATAGTGCCAATGATAAAATTAGGATAGTAATCTTATTTGTTTAGTAGAATCTCCTTAAGTCACACTTATAAAAAGCATCCAAATTACAGTGTGGTTCTTCCCTTTACTTCAACTATCCTTGAAAGCATGACACTCCATATCTATGCACGGACTACCTCTGACAACCACCTACAAAAAACACAAAACAATGTTAATTTTATTTTGTTCTCATCAATTTTAACCAGGAAAGCAAGTGTTTAAGAGTATTCAGATGCGAGTGGCAATGAAAATAAGTTTCAATTAATTACCGTATTATTAGCTAAACTTGTATCTTTATAGGAAAAAGCAAAATTCTACTCACCAAACAAACTAATCCTTACATTACAATTAAAGTCTTTTACTTGTTACATATACACCAATACCTTCTCCGGAAGAAACCAAGACTCGTACTGCAGAATGGAAATCACTGAACAGACCACACCATATTACATGCACGAATACCTAATCCATCTCTAACGTCAGTTTCCTACTACGTACATCCATGCAATCCTGCAATCATTTTGATTTCAAATTCTCCTCGCTTGAATATCTTGTCATTAAAATGGAAGACCAACGTCAGGTAACTTCTATTGAAGCTGCATACGTTAATAACATGTCTTCTTAATAACACAGTCAATCTTAACATTGTTACTAACCTAGATGCGAATAGTCATCCTCAGATTATCTTCATGCTGTCAAGCTTTTCAAGCATTTGACAACTTTCTCAATATCACGAAACAAGTCACAGCTCCTTATTTAATTGCCCCAAATCATGTCACCTTGTTCCAAAACTTTCAGTCGTATATCCAGCCAAGTCAACTTGCGCGCAATACTTTGACGCCCCAAAGGTTCTTCTTAACAATACCCTGGAGAAGTAAAATGGAGATCTCAATAAAGCAATGCACAGAATTCGTATTTAATCTAATTTCACAGACATTTATTATTATACCAATCATTGATCACTGATAGCAAGAACACATGTTGGCAGGGGAACAAGAAATTACTGCAATACCAAACTATCAACATTATGTATAATCTAACGTACCTAACAAGAGTCAATGTAAAATATTATTCTTTTCTACTCGCTTACTATTATGCATAAGATTCCTACATGTATATACACATAGCAATCACCAATGAAGATACCCCAACCCAAGTAGATAGCTGAATATCATGAAAAGATAATAGCCTTAAATTTTCAAAGATTTTGCAAATAATTATCAGCCTATTGAATAGTGATGCAAGTATGCAACAAGCTTAGAGATTATGCATAAAATTCGATTGTACAGTCCAATTAAAAATGAATATACGATTAAGAAGACATTTACCTGGATCTCAATCATCCTTCAGCCAAAACTCCTTGCCCTTTGACAGCTAAGTCATAGATTCCGCCTCAGTACTCTAACAATGCATCGGTCTTTGATCCTTTATAAGAAGAGGACCATTTGATAACCAGACGAATTTCGCTCTAGACTCACTGATGTTAATTAAATTGCTTTATATCCTACTGACAAATGATATCTTCTATGAAATACTGAGCCACATATTTCAGCTGTATTATATATTTAAATGTTTAGCATCTAGCCAAGCTAAGCAAATTAAATAGCTAAGAATGGAAAAAGAATCCTGAGTGTAAACGGCTCCCAATATGCTTGAACCCTACGTGTTATCATATTCAAACACGCTGAGAATTATCTGCAAACACGGATAATAGAACTCAATTTGCTCAGTTCAATAAGCGAATCATCAGAAAAAAGATTCCTTTTGAAAAGACGAGAATGAGAAAGGAAGACCTTATTGTTATGTAGCATCAAACAAACTTTAATGTCTGGCACGACAATTTTCCTTATCAATTCACTACTCCATATAATTTGCTCTATATCTGAGGTAAATCGAGTCTGCTATCAAATATTTAATTGCAGTCAAAGCTTAGGATCAATGGATTTCGACGAAGTAGCCTGAGATTCTGCCTTCATATCCAACTAGGTTATACATGCATCCCACCTCTGACGCAATGCGGCTCACCATCCCAACAAAATCGATATTAGCATATGGAAACACACATACTTATATCTATTATATTGTACTCGATATATAAATTATAAGACAGTTAAAACCACAGTACTCACTTTGATTAACTGTCGGAACCCAACAACTAATCGCAACATACCCTCGATATTGGGATGCCTACTCAACTCTTGAATAGTTGCCACAATCATGCTCTGCTTAATGACAATCTTTCTAACGCTCTAATTTAATCACCTTAATACGCTGTATTGACGTACCGCCTGACTTCTCCCTTCTATATGTACCTTCTAATTAAAATGTTCACATTGTGCCCTTCATTTACTTTATCTGGTTATATTGTAGACATTGTGCCCTGTGATGAATAAATTAATTTACTAACACACTCAACTGATGGTTAATTTGGTGATGTTTAACTCTCACCTAATAAAAAAATTAAATTAGAAACAGGAGAGATCGCAGTATGGAGCTAGCATGCAGCCTAATTCGCATACAATTCATTATGCCTTTCAAAATCAAACCTTAGAGCTCGCAACATATGCAACTAATCCTCCTATAACACTTCTACGCCTCAAATCAGATCCCAACTAAGAAATGTCATGCAGCTTAAATCTGAATTATATTATTGTTTTTTGATTTTAAAATATTATGTGTATTGCTTAGTGTCTGACATAAATTTCTGTCGAAGAAAACTCTAGGGGCATATCCAGGCTTTGCTGGAGTGATGATGCCTACGATTTCTGATAGAGCTAATTGTTCTTATATTCAGTTACTGTATGATGGCAGTATCCTTCACTTCCCTCTTATATTGTTTGTACATATGATTATCTAACTGTTAATCAATCTTGGTGCGTTGACGGCTACATTCTAACAATAATACGATGTAAAAGTGAAACAATTTCATATTTTATGCTGCAAACTGCGGGAAGTACTATCCGTCTCGCTTGAATGCTGCTCGCAGCATTTACTAAAAGCCGTAGGGTTATATTGCAATGCGAGCATAATTGTTTACAGAGCAAAAAACACCATTACAACATCAACATGTAATGTAAGCATGAGAGAAAGTTCAGGTTCCATCTATTGCAAAAATTAATTACCTCTCCTGTGATCCTCTATTGAAATGCAAAGAAAGCTTTACTCAGATAAGATAATCGCAACTGTTTCTTCTCACCTACAACCGTCCATGTGTCTGGAATGATATGAATACAGAACCCGTTTCCAAAGAAATATTGCTTGAATTCCACCATCGCAACAGATGATGTGCACATGATAATCCTGAAGTTACAAAAGACATTGTAAATACGCTACACCTAGATAAAACCAACCATTGCACCTTAACATTCCTATGGAGATACTTCATACGTAAATTTACACTATCCAATTCACTAATGATTCATAAACCCTTCTATACCAAGTTCGCTGGGCACTATGTATACTATGACTTAAACATCTTTATTAACTTATAGATAAAGATTATGAAATGTTATATTGCTTAATGATAACTCGGGACTGTTTCTTGCGTCTTATTTTCAGTTCTGCCACTCCTAACCATTTCACTCTTCTCCTAACTAATTCCAATTCAGTCTGTTCACTAATAACGACCCTCAGTCATTTACCTAATACATAGATCAAGGCCCGCACTTGAATCCTCAGTAAGTGTATGTTACCTTCGACATTTGAAAATCTATTGAAGCTTTCTCTTCGCTTTTTAATTGTGTTCAAATCTGAGAATGTAAGATACAAATTGTAACGGAGGTAGTTTACCACAAGCCTTCTTGGTAATAATTGTATAAATGCGCGACAATGTTAGATTAAGCCAGCAAGAGGTAAAAACATTGTTATAACATAAGGCAGAGTTTGTTAGCATATCATAAATTTGTAGAATAAAGAACATATAGAACATGCAATCCCCATACTCCCTATTAATTTAAATGATATCCATTGTTGAATGTCTTAACAACCAACCAAAGCCCCAGTTTAAGATATGACTAAGAACCAGATACACCGCAGATGAAGAATATAAAGATCAAACACCAACGATCATACTTTAATATCAAACACATCGCTTTCCATGTACTCATCTCATACGCAAAATCATCTTGCAACATCATCCTTTTAATAGGTTATGATCTTTTCTTCATATTAAGGGTGGCTAATGATTGAGTTCATAAAATCATATCTCTTGCTATCAATATCATTTGCTTTAAGTACCAAATGTCCACATCTACTTTTTCGTTAATTGTCTTTCATTAATATGTCTTTTAAGTGTAAAACAAAGATTTAATCTCATTTAAATAACACTCTAACTTAGGACTTTGTAACACAGGCAACATATAAAATAATTAAAGCACTCTAACTCTAATTATATAC
>SNQN01000005.1:46240-59455 GCA_008642245.1 Bassia scoparia | reverse complement strand
CTCAAATGTTGCAGAGGTTGAGATGAAGGAGAAATAGAGGAAATGGTGTAGAATTTAGTGGTTTGTATACATTTGTTGTTGTCAAAGGAGAAGTTGAGGTAGAGACTTAAGGGAAAAAAAGGAGGGAATGGTGAGGTGTGGGTGGGTATATTGTTAATCCTAATTAAAGGTGGGTTATAATATGTGAAGATAAGGGGTGACTTAATATATTGGGTATGAGTCAGATGTTATATAATTATGTTAATTGGGTATGGTGATGATCCTTTATGGTGTTTTTGGTGAGGCAGTAGGTGTTTGGGAGAAATTTACATTGTGAAATGAAGCTTTTGAAATTAATAAGTCATTATGGGAATCTAAAAAAATAGACCATGTTATAATATGGAGCAACATACATATGATATAGATAGACAAGTCTAAGCTAGAGATATTATGGGCTAGTATTTAACATCGGTGGGTATAGGGTATGACACGATACGAGTGAGTCTACTCTTGTATCTAAACGTCACTAACTTGTCTATGGAATTCCATTTCAATATTGCATAATGATTCTGTTGTTATCCCATCACAATAT
Source organism: Bassia scoparia (assembly GCA_008642245.1). Lineage (NCBI taxonomy): Eukaryota > Viridiplantae > Streptophyta > Magnoliopsida > Caryophyllales > Amaranthaceae > Bassia > Bassia scoparia. The sequence continues at coordinate 58,884 of SNQN01000005.1, read as the reverse complement.
ATAAGGAATGAAGAGATTAGGAATTGAGACGTAAAGAATTTGCTCGTGGAACAGATGGATGCATAAAAAATTATAATTTAGGAAAATGGACAACTAATATCTCACATTTTGGTGCTCTGCACAATAAGCTGACCTTAATAATTCTAGAATAATCAACTTTAGGTGGTTTCCCCAAAATAATTGAACTCTCAAATTTTTTTCATAGAAAAGCCAAAATGGATAACAAAAGCACAAAAATGAAGTTCGATTATTTTGGGAAGACCACCCTAAAGTGGGATTATTCTGTATTACTTTGAGGTCGGATTATTGAGAGCAGACCACCAAGGTGGCATATTAGTTTTCATTTTTCTATAATTATTTTGAACGGATAAACAAGTTTATATTATTCCCCTCTTAAGTATGTAACACCTATTTTAGTTTTTTTGTTATAAAAAAAATATCTCATCAATTTCACCTACAATCAAAAAAATCTATCGTTATCTTATTCTTACATTTACTTGGCAGATAGTTTGCAATGTATTGTTAAGTTAATAATTACCGACTTATACTACGTTAAAGAATTAAATATTAAATAAAAACGATTTATCGAAACTAACGCTTATCACAAATACCTATGTATATGAAGATATTCATTTCAAGACTTTTCTCGCTAATGTAAAGTAATAAATATAAAGAGTGAAAAAGGGAGTACTCTATAGTTGAAGTCGCTATAAACTTGGCCTTGGTCAACATAGTTATCGTTACAATACATTCTACTTGAAAGTCATTTTTTTTTAATTTTTTTTTGACGGGGAAGACAAAATAATTTAAATGGAAATGTAGTAAACTCGAACGTGTGCATTCATGAAGGGAAGTCAAGTCAAATGATTTAAGAAACTGATTGCATGATTCAATAAACATCTACTATTCAGGGACAATATATGTTTAAGAAAGTCTATTAAATTCTATTGTAAGTTTCTTCATCAACATTCACACATAATTATTTAAAGATAATGTCAATTGTCCAATTTTATACATATTGTTCACGCAAGCTACTTTGAAACTGCACATACGATTCTATACTTGTACCTACTAGCGATTAGTCTCCATAATTATTATATGTTGTGGTTGGGTGTTTATTTGTTTAGAATTTGTTGATGCATCGTTGATTGTAACGCAATGTAAATAAGTAAAAAACTGATCGAATGTCGTTATTAAAAAAATATGAACTTTAATTAATGGAAATGGGTTCGATTCATCAAAGTAAAGATATCACGAAAGGTAGCATGAAATTTCAACATTCTTGCTAGTGGAAAGTTTTTGTTGACTAATTGTTTACTGTTTAGGAGTGGTTTGGCACTTGTATATTACATATAGGAAAAACTCTTTCAATACGTCAAGGGAAGAAAATAATTGTGAAGCGAAAACAGAAAATAGATTCAGCTTTATATCCATGAAACACACATCAAAATATGATTAAGTATGAATTTCTGACTCTAGTCCACAATAATTTTGTGATTGTACTAAATTAATTAGGGTGTTACGAGTCGAATCGAACTTGAATATTTTGCTTGGTCGTGACGAAATCATCCGAGCTCGACAGAGCCTCGAGTCTTCCGAGCTTAAAATAATATTTCATAATACAGCTATATTTAGAGTCGAAAATTAGAAAGATAAGAACTTTTAAACATATAATGCGTTTTTTATGCGATGAACAATAGATTATGCATGATTTCTATATTTTATTAGACTTATCAATAATATACTACTAAATTTTTATTATTATAGCTAAATATATAAGAGAAATTCAAGCCTGTTGTGATCAGTAATATTAAACGAATAGGTAAAAATAATATAAGATAACGCCGAGTTGAAATTCGAACCGACTTCCGAACACAGGTTCGACTCATTAAACACCGACGGTATCAAATTGTTTTTTGTGAATCAGATAAATTTATACAGACATGTTCGTGTAATCTCACGATCAGTAGTATTAGAAAACAAATAAAAGCTGAAGCATGGAGAGAGATATGAATAACAAAAGTTTAATAATTATCTTACAATTGAATAAGGGTTTGCTTAACAATACCATAAAGTATAGATATTAAATATATATATTGTCAAACAGATTCAGTCACACTAATAAAAGTCTACTTCACATGTCACAAGCTGAAGAAATTAGCTCAAAATCATATATAGAGTACTAATGAGTCACTACTCAAAAACCAAGAAATTCTCGTCGCTCAAAGCACTATCCCTCCATATAAATTGTTCATAAAATTAATTAATTGGCCTATAGATTAATCAAACAAGTTGGATCTAATACACGTCAATTACTAATTGTGGTCGCCATAAATCACACACAACTATAATAAACAATGAACAACAAGTAACAAACTATAATATGTACGTCTGAGTTAATGTTGTGAAACTCTGGAACTAGTAAGTAGTCCGAATCGAAGTAGGTATTCTTTAATTTATCGCTGCCCAATCAATTAAGCAATCTAAAATTAACATGCACTATGAAATAATGGTTGCTTCTCGCAAAATAAACCAGTAAAAAACCATGTAATGTTCTGGCGAAGAATGTTGATGCCACCGGCAATTATTGTTACGTCACCACCTAATATTAGAAATAGAAAGGGACGGAACTAATCTTTTAATTTGATATTATTTTAATGGTCTTGATAGTCATATATCGGTATCTGGGCATCAAGCCATCATGAGAGTCATAAACTAGATGATAAATCAAACACAGGGGATAACTAATCATTTATTTTTCTGTCTTATTAAGCGAGATTATGCCCTTCTTTAGATGGAATAACAATATCAAAAACATTAAATAATTAAAATAACATGACAATTGAATGGAATTTCAGAATAACTTGATAGATTTTAAATATAGAAAATAGAGTACATGAGATAAGAATTAGAAGCAAAATAAAGTTCACATTATATCAAGGATTAAACTGATGAGGAAATATCAACAAGTGGAAGTGTTTTTTTTTTTTTTTTGAAAGAAAAAGTGGAAGATAGAACACTAGAAGAATTAAATAGGAGAAAATAATCCATGAGAATAACCTAATAATTGAATTACGACTTATCAAATATTTGTTAATTATACATATGATTCCTCAATAAGGCAAGTCCACCAAAATCAGCCAAAGACACTCACTATAACCTTAACTCTTGTACACTACGTTGTTAACTCCGTCACGACAAGTGGTTATTATTGTTGGAGTTGAGTAGATTTGGGGTGTTGGTTGGGGGGGGTCGGCTCATGCGGGTTGAATGCTCCCTCTGCGTGGCGGAGATGGGGTGGAGAGGGAGGAGGAGGAGGCGGTGGACAAGCGGAGGTAGGCCGGTGGGGAGGGGAAGGGTTGGGCGAGGGGCCCGCGGACATGTGTACAGGCAAGTGTCACTACGTTAATGCTAGGGTCAGGGATTGGTGGTATCATTTCGTGGCATTATACTGAAATGAGAACAAAAAATTACTAACAACAAGATGGTGTGTTTGATTTGTGGAGTGAATGCATAAGTGTTGCATTCAAGGGAAATTGAAAGGTTGATTAATGTATATTTTAGAGAGTGTAATAAGTAGTGTAAAGTATTGGAATAATGAATATTGAAGAGAATAAGGAAAATAAGAGGGTTGGTGGAAGTTATAAGAGAATAAAGGGTGTATGGGTAGGTGACTTTTGAGGGAGAGATTCAGAAAGTGATGGGGTGAGGATGGTTCGATTCCTTTTTTTTGGTTAGGTTGACGCGGAATATGACTATGTTGGATGTAATTATCTACTAGCGTTTAGATGTTAACTTGGTCAATATCTACTGTAAAAATAAGGGTGTTTGGATGGAAGTGTATGAGGTATGATGAGTAGGGAAGCGGTTGAGTAGAGTTAGGGAAACGTACAAAGGGTAACGTTGAAGAGTAAATAGCGTTCAACTATTTTTTTTAAAAACAATTATTTTTTTGTTTTTCAACAGTTAATATTATTCTCTCAACATTTATTCGGCTTTCCCTTTCATATTATCCAATATTCTTCAACGAGTTATATTGCATAAGCTAATTTTCTCATAATCATGGATGGAACCTAATTGGAAGCTTGGTTTATTGGTAAATTTATATAATTATATTAGTGAAAAATGTAAAAAAATTCAAACGTTTAATCATATATCAAGTATTTGGTGGATGGATAATGATGATGATATATAAGTAACAAGTTTTGAGCATCCCCATCTTGTTTATTTGTCCAGGTATAATACCTACCTGTGAAATTTACATCTGTAAGCCCACAATGTTGCACACACTTTTGAAAAGGATCAATTTCAGTGGCACTCACTCGCTTGCCAACCCGTTCTTCCAAAGCTAAAACATTGTTAAAATCACCCATGACCAACCAACCACAAGTGATCTTATCAGCTAAATCACACAAATCAGTCCATAAAGGACTTCGAGCAATCCTGTCATTATGTGCATAGACTGCGGTACAAGCAAAGCTAGGCATAGCTTGACAAGGTGTCACCAAGAAATGAATTAGTTGATCCGAACATAATTGAATATCAATAGTGAAGAAACCAGGATCCCAAGCAATCATAATTCTCCCCTTCCCATGCCAAGGGAGATTCGTTGTTATACACCAACCAGGACATAAATTGAGGTAACAAGCACCAAGATTCTGGGTTGTTACCTTCGTTTCAAGGAGGCACATTAGCTTCACATTGTGGAAAGAGATAATTCTCTTCACCTTCTCTTGTTTATCCTTGCTATTGAGCCCCCTTACATTCCAACAAATAACCCTATCCATTAGGAGTAGGGGTTGCCAGCCCCTCCCCAAGCACCACATTATTTGTGACCACCTGCACCCTACTTTGCTGCATAGCTGTGCCCATGGATTGCTCAACATTAACATCTACTGACAGAGCATTAAAGGTATTTTGGAGTTCAACCTGCTTTAATGGTTGATCCTTCCTCTGAGCCGAAGCCCTAGCTGACACCTTAGTGAACCCCTCTGCATCAACATCTTGATGACCAGCAGGTTGTGTTGGAATTTGTGGAGCAGGTGCAGGTGGGCCCACAGGTTGAACAGGTTTAACTTGCCAAGTTTGCTTAATCTTCTGTCTACAAGCATCAGTTGAATGACCAATCTTCTTGCACTTGGAACAAGTCACAGGTTTCCAAGCATACTCAACTTTTTGCAAAACATCCTCACCAAATTCATTTTCAAATACAATCTCCTCAGGCAGATCTTGGTGAAGGGACACCTCAATTAAGACCCGAGCAAAAGAAATTCGCTCCTTGCTTTCTGTAGCAGCATCAACCTTAACAGGCTTGCCCACTGCCTCTGCAATTGCAAACAAGCTCTGCTGCCCCCAATATTTAACATTCAATCGAGGGAACTTCACCCATATAGGTACAGTAAGTACCTCATCGTCAGTAGCGTCACAATTAGGATCTCATTCCTTAACTATCACAGGCTTAGAATCAAAGAGAAAGTGACCTGCAAGGGCAGCATCACGACCCCCCATGTCCTTGAAACGCACAATGATAGTCCCTTTGCCAGCCGGAATCACTGAATCAACACCCCTCTTGCCCCAAATACGACGTACAAAACCCTCCATGACAGCAAAAGGAGGTGTGCTGCCCATGACAAAACATCGAACACTTGGTCTCCAAAAATCAAGCTCAGTTTGGACATGCTCCATCAAAATTTTAGGCTTACTTCTCTCCTTAGATGCGCCCCCAATAGTAGTGTCACCCTGAGGAACAGTAGCATGCAGAACCCTAGACATATTACCAGCACTCGGACCCTCATCCATCATACCAAAATCCAACGAGCGAGTATTGAGTGGAGGCTTACCCAGATTGTTTTGAGATGATGAACCTAATTGCAACTCCACAAGCCGTGAGAAATTCGTGGCCACCAATTGCTTCGATTGAAGATCTCGAAGAGAAGAGCGAGGAGACAAAACCTCATCAGAACTCACCTCTAAATCCGAGAGCTCATCCTCAAGCAAAACCTCAAGTTGTTTCTTCCCCAAATGTCTGTCATCAGATCCCTTACCAACGGCTTTCGTCCCCGATGAAAATTTCTTAGCACTCTTACTGGCTGATTTCCCCTGAATCTGCTTCCTAGGCCTACCCCGCCGACCTCCCGCCATAGCTCACACCTAAAGTGGTGGAGTGTAGAGCAGGCAACCTAGAGAGAGAAGAGAGAAAATGGTAAGTATTTATTAAAAAAAATTATTAAAATATATATTAAAAAACTGCATATTTAGTCGAAACTAACAAGATTTATCACAAATATTCCTTATGTATACGAAGATATTTCATTTTCAAACTTTCTCTCACAATGTAAAGTATAAACTATAAAGTAGTGAAACAAACAGAGCCGGCCCGTAGCATGTGCTTCACGGGCGACGGCATAGGGTCCCAATTTCTCTAGGGCCCATTTTTGCTTAGAAATTTCTTTTAATTTATGTGAAATATCTAACAAAAATGCTACTATTAATTGAGTATAGATCATTAGTGGTTGATATTTGCATGAGGAAAATGAATGATTATTTTGGGTTCAAACCCATACAATTGTTTTTATAAAATATTATAAACAGTGAGTATATCATAAACGCTCCATATTTTAAAAAAAATTCCTCTTATTTTTAACGCTCGTGAGTCGTGATAAATATCGCACAGGGCCCCCAAACTTATTGAAACGGCCCTGGAAACAAAGGGAGTACTCTATAGTCTGAAGTCGCTATACCTTGGCTAGTTGGGTCACAGGCACAGCTATGTATCATCGTTCATCAATACATTCATACTTGAAGTCATTTTTATTATTATTATTTTTTGACGGGGAAGACAAAATAAATTAAAATGGRAAATGTATGTAAAACTCAGAAACGTGCATTGAACATCAAGTCATCAACGAAAGGGAAAGTCAAGTCATGATTCAAAGGAAACTGATTAGTGGTGATTGGTGCATGATTACATGATAAACATCAACTATTTCAGGGACAATATAATGTCTTAACGAAAGTCTTAATTAAATTCTATTTAAGTTTCCCTTTTCATCAACATTCAACACAATAATTATTTAAAGATATATGGTCATATTGGTCAATTTTATATACATATTCGTTCAACGCAAGCTACTTTGCATAACTGCAACATACGATCTATCAAACATTGTAAACCTACTAATTAGTCTCCATAATTATTCATATGTTGTGGTTCGGGTGTTTTATTGTTATAAGAATTTGATTGATTGATCGGTTGATTGTAATCGCATATGTAAATAAGCAAGCTGATCGAATGGTCCGTTCTTAAAAAAACTATTAATCTAAATTAATGCGCTACAAAATCGGATTGTCCGATTAATACAAACAGATTGCAGCAACATATTCCGTCAAGGGTAAGCAATGATAAGTTCAACTTCTTTTCGCTAGTGAAGAACGTTTTTGTTGACCATAATAAGTTACTTGTCTAATCGGAGCTGTTTGTCACTGATCTTTCACACATATACATCAGGAGAAACCTCTTTCATAATACGTCAAAGGAGAAACATGAAACCAACACAGAAAAAATTGAGAAAACCACACACAAAAAACAGAAAAATAAGTTCCAATTCGCTTATATCTCAGTTGAACACACATACAAAAAATATGAATACAATTGACCCACAAGACAAATTTTATGATCTTCCACGCACAAGCAACAATCAAATTTTGTGAAATTTCACCTAATTAATTAGGGGCTGTCATAACGAGTCGAATTCAAACTTTTGGAATTTTGAGTTGCTCGTGACCGAATATCATCGAGCTCGAGCGAGCCTGCGAGTTATTCCGAGCCTTAAAATCAATTTCAAAAACATTAAAGCTATAAGTTTCAAGAGAAGCTCGAAAACTTATATAGAAATATAATGACTTTTAAAAATATAATAGTTTTTTGTTATGCGCAATGACCTATAATATTTAATGGGGCGGCTTTAATTGGGGAAATTTCTAATTTTTAATTAGATGACTTCATCAAAATGATCACTACTAAATTTTTTTATTATTATTTGCTAATAAAAGAGGAAATGTTCAAGCCTACGTCTAAGTAGAATCACTGTAATTCATAAACACTGAATAAATAGTAAAAATAAGTATTAGATACACGCTCGAGTTTTGAAAAATTCGAACCGACCATCGACACAAACAGGTTCACTAATAACACCCAAAGTATTATACATATGTTAGTTAACACGAAATTTATACTAGCACCACAGTACTATGTTGCGGTGTAAATCTTCACCTACATCAGTATATAATTTAATATTAAGAAAACCCAAAAACAAATAAACAAGCTGAAGCATGGAAGGAAGAAAATATGAAATCAAACAAAAGCTCAAATAACTTATACTCGCATAACAATTGCAAACATAAAGTAGGTTTTGCTTAAACAATAACCATAACACACACTTCAAATCATATATATATTGTCAAACAATTCTCATCACACTAATAAAGTCTACTCTCACATTATCAACCAATGACTCGAAAATAAGTTCTAGCTCAATCAATACATATAAATGATCAAATACAAATGGAAAAAACTATAACTAAAGTACTCTACACCAATCATACACAACCACCACACACACAAAAAACACTCCCACACACTATCACACAGACATCACACACAACACACACCCCAATACACACACCCACACACTACACAATACAAACATCGCAAATCATCACACACATCAAAAAACAATTACCAACCATAATCTAATAAATTGCTAACGATAACTCCTGACAAAATCCAAAACCGATATGCACCACTACACCATACCACGAGCATCACAATTAAGCCTAAATTGTCTCAGCCTATATACCAACAACACCTAATATAAACAAATTGATACATACAACACAGTGCAACAAAACTAATCATATATATATGATAACGGTCTCGCGCTTAAACCACATGTGGGAACACTCCTAGTGACTACTAAGTATCGAACTCGAAACCTGTATGTACTTCTTTAATTTATCGGACCCACTGAACATCCCAAATCACAATTAAGCATAAAACATACCAGCATTCTATTAAATAAATGGTTGGACCTAGCCCTTCGCAACAAAGATATACACCACAACGTAAATAACCACACTCTATGTACTTCTGGCAAGAAAATGCCATTGAATAACTACACCCAAACCACTACAACTATTAGATACGTCCACAACTTACATTCATTAAGAACCACATTAGTCTATGAGAGCCACTAAAGAACCCGATTATCCTTTCTTTGAAAAAACACACCACATCTGCTGCCACAACAAAGGCTAAACAAACATTGCAGCAACCAAATGAAATATATATACCACCACTTAAAATCAACAATCTATTATTTTCTGTCTTAAGCTAGACTCTCATTTCCCCCTCTTTAGATGAATAATCATCATACAACACAAAACATTAAAATTAATTAAATTAAATTAAACATGACAATTGCAATGGTAATTTTATCAAGAATTAACTTGGAATAGAATTTTAATATAGAAAATTAGAGCTACATGATGATCAAGAATTATGAAGCTAAGAATACAAAGCTACAAGATTTAATCATCAAATGATTAAACTGATTGAATGGAACTAATCAACAAAGTGGAAGTTTTTTTTTTTTGACAAGAACAAAGTGGAAGATAAGAACACTAGAATGAAAATTAAAATGAGAAAATTTTAATCTCATGATGAATAACCTAATAATTGAATCTACACTTACTCATCAAATAATTTATTTAATTATCACAAAAATATGATCTCCTCCAATAATGCAAGTCCAACCAAAAACATAGCCAAAACACTCACTATAACCTTAACTCTTGTACCACTAGCGTTGTTATACTCCGTCACGTACAAGTTGTTATTATTGTTTGGAGTGTAGTAGAATCTTGGTGGTGGTGGTGGGTGGCTCATGCAGGGTATGCATGGCTCCTCCTTTGGCGGTGGCGGAGATGGTGGCGGTGGAGATGGAGGAGGAGGAGGCGGTGGACAAGCCGGAGGTAGTGCCGGTGGTGGTGGAGGCGGCAAAGGTGGTGGRGCGAGGGGCTCCGGCGGACATGTGTCACATGGGCAAGTGTCACACTTTATGCTAGGGTCAGGGATTGGYGGTGATTCAATTTCTTGTGCATTATGACATGAAATTGAGAACACAMAAATTACTAACAAAACAASATGGTTGTGTTTGATTTTGTGGATTGAATGCATAATTGTTGCATTCAAGGGAAAATTGAAAAGGTGTGATTAATGTATTATTTTTAGAGAGTGTAATAAGTAGTGTAATAAGTAATGGAATGAATGAAATGAATTGAAGAAGAATGGAAGGAAAAATTAAGGGTGTGTTGTGAAGAAGTTATAAGAGTAATATAAGGGTGATATTGGTAGGTGACTTTTTTGAGGGAGAGAATTTCATAAAGGTGATGGTGGGATGGAAGGTTCTTCGATTCCTCTTTCTTTTTGTGTAGGTTTGACGCGTAGATTATGAGAGTGTAGTGAATGGGGGGTGGGTGGCTCATGCAGGGTATGCATGGCTCCCCTTGGCGGGCGGAGATGTGGCGGTGGAGATGAGAGGAGGAGGCGTGGACAAGCCGGAGGTAGTGCCGGTGGTGGGAGGCGGCAAAGGTGGTGGCGGGGGCTCCGGCGGACATGTGTCACATGGGCAAGTGTCACACTTATAGCTAGGTCAGGGATTGGTGGTGATTCATTCTGTGCATAGACATGAAATTGAAGAACACAAAATTTACAACAAAACAAGATGGTTGTGTTTGAATTTTGTGGATTGAATGCATAATTGTTGCATTCAAGGGAATTGAAAAGGTGTGATTAGTAATTTTTTAGAGAGTTAATAATAGTGTAATAAGTAATGGAATGAATGAAATGAATTGAAGAAGAATGAGAGGAAAAATTAAGGTGTTTGTGAAGAAGTAAGAAATATAGGGTGATATTGGTAGTGACTTTTTGAGGGAGAGAATTTCTAAGGGAGGTGGGAGGAAGGTTCTTCGATTCCTCTTTCTTTTTGTTAGGTTGACGCGTAGATTAGGACTATGTTGGATGTACTATATCTATAGCGTTTAGAGTTTTTACTGTTCAATACTACTGTAAAAAATAAGGGTGTTTGGATGGATAGTGTATGAGGTATGGGATAGAGTAGAGGAAGCGTTGAGTAGAGTAGGGAAACGTTACAAAGGGTAACGTTGAAGCAGTAAATAGCGTTCAACATTATTTTTTTAAAACAATTATTTTTTTTTTGTTTTTTCAACAGATTTACATATTATCTCTCTCAACTATTTATTCGTGCTTTCCTTCATATTCATCCAATACTTTCTAACTAGATGTTTATAGTTGCCATAGATTATTCCTCATATTCAATTGGATTGGAAGACCTAATTGAAGCTTGGTTTATTAGGTAGTGAATTATATAAATCTTATATAATAAGTGAAACATGTAAAAAAAATTCAAACTTTTAATTTCATATATAAGTAATTTGTTTGATTGGATTAATGATGAGGCATATATCAAAGTAACAAGTTTGTAGTGATTGTTCGATTGATGTGATTGTATATATTCAAGTAAACGAGCTGTATTTTTCCGACTGATGATGCTTGTGTAATTAATTTCATGCATAATGATTTATTCTATGCTTGTTGATTGTTTCTGTACGTGTATAAGTTATGCTTGTGTATATATTATAGCTATCTATGCTCGTGGTTTGTATATATGCAACTAAATTATTGTATGTACGTACTGTTTGAAACTATTTATTATTGATGGAGGAATAAATAAATTTTGTGAATACCACTTTAAGAATCATATATTTATATGTTTTTTGTTTAACAAAAAAATATAAATAAACCGTGTATATACATAATTCATAATCATATTACTATTATATATTTAAAAATAAATTTTTAAATAAAAATACAATCCAACATTTACCAACACCATACCCAACCATCACTTTGAACACTACTGTAACAACACTAATACAGCTGACAGCTACACACACTACGACTACATCTACAGCTAGCATCTACCCTACCTACTTTTCCAAACAGCCCTATGCAGTTAATTATATTAGATTATATATACAATCAAAATAATAATATAATAAATAATGACAAAATTAAGCAATCACTAGCTAAGTGTGTGAAGTGGATGGTGCTACACCATGCAGTGGATGACTTATTACTAGACCGTTTATGAGAAACATTATGCGCATATGTTAGTATTATCGATTATTTATAAAAAAATAGTAGACGAGAGTGGGAGATTGGTCATTGGTTAGAGCTTCTCTCGAGATTAGAAGATTTCTAAAATCGATTCTCATCTTGTCTTGTGGCTCTCTAAACACCTGTTACATAAAACTTTAACAATTAATTACCTGTAGTTAACTATTCCACTAGAATAAAGAACTATGTTGAACACATTATATCTTATTCCTCATGTGTTGTGTATTGTGTAACACGCTATAAAAATTTTACAAATTAAACGTAATTTTCACGAAGTTGTAATCATGTTTTTCTCTCCGTAAAAATAAACAAATAAATAAAAACATTGAAATAATGAGTATTAATATCCTCATAAAAAACGATTTTCGATAAAGAAAAAATATGA
>SNQN01000005.1:24207-35457 GCA_008642245.1 Bassia scoparia | reverse complement strand
TCTATGCATGGAGTATTATGATAGGATTGTAAAGAATTAGATCATGTTTATGTCAACGACAAGTGACATGGACATTCATAAATAACAATACGATAATTTTTATGACAGATGTTACATTATAAAACATACATATCCATAGAGAAAATCAATACTTTTGTGTCAAACTATTATAGTGATGACAAAAGTATTGCAAACCAATTTGATCTTTGGATGATAAAATTCAAAGAAAATTGTGGTGAAATATGAGTCTCTTGTCAGTTTGGTTTTAAAATATTTCAATTTTTTTTACATGTGATTAAGAATGAGTGAGGAAGAGAGAAAAGGTGAAGGGAATGAGAGATGAGAACAAATGTTTTGGTAAACATGAAGAGTTATATGTTTTTGTTGGGATGTTTTTGAAGCATATACACAAGTCTTTAAATGGCACAAGGTCAGGCAGGTTGAAAGTACGTCACAACTTGACATTTAGAAAACAGAAAAAGAAAAAAAGTACGGCTTGCCACAGGTATGTCACACACTCACTTTTTATCTCTATTATATAAGTTAAAGGGAGCAATGATGTCTCCTTGAAACTATCATTTTTATCTGTCACTTAAAAAGATTAATAATTTACTTAACTAGAATATTTTCAATCACTTCCTAATTTATAATTATAATATGTGTAGTAAAGAAGGTTTAAAACACTTATATATGCATAAAAAAGAAAAGGAAAAAAATGACATAAGTGATTAAAGCAGTTTTCAAACAATTATAAACCAAAGAAATTTTCAATCAATTACACTAACAAAGTAACAATTATATTCACATTCTTTAGGAACAAAATTTTATAATTGTCATCTATATAATTTGAGGTAATTTGTACAGTATATATTACTTCCAACGTTTCTTTTTTAATGCATCAAGAATATTCGTCATTTGAATCTGAAACTTCGCGAGGAGTCATCTCTCACCACTCTTCAAGTGTGGGAGATGTTTTAGGCAAAAGTGAGATGGGTCATCGAAATATCGATTTTAGGGCAAAAAACGTAAATTATACATCATTAAAATGAGAATTATGAACCAATTTAGTCAAAAGAGCCGAAAAGTATACAATAGATAATCACACCATATAATGATGCTACGCATTAACATTAAAGAGTAGACTTCTCGGATCTTTTTGGATTTTTTTCTACAAACTTCAAAATCCAAAAATTTATACAACTTAATTCCAAATTTAGTGTCTCCCAAAACAAGAAAATTCATTTAATTTAATCTCTTTATAAAGGAAGGATCGTAGCCGCGGACAACAATACATCCATGGGCATCTCTATGCCAAGGATGTGTGGATAGGCACACCTACCAACATCCACTTTGGAGTCAGTCGAACTCGGGAAGAACATGTGTCATCCTAGGATTTCTTCGTCGGGTTGAATAGGCCAACAATTTGTATGACAAATGTTTTGAAATTGAGTCCAATTTCAATTGGGTTGTGTTAGGCCCAAGATATTGTTTTAGATCATAAAAGTTTTGGACTCAAACTACCTATCAAAATTGGGTCGTTAACGCAAATATACTTCACTTAAAGTTAAACTAGCACTATAAGCACGCGATGCGTGCGATCATTTTAAAAATTTATATTAAACTAATTTACAATGAGAAAATAAAACTTATGCAGTTTCGTTGGACATATATAATTCCAAATTAACAATGACGGAGAGTTATTGTGATTTCAAATTTTTGATGTATTTTTCTTTTTATTGAATTTATAGACAAAGAGTTTAAATCATATGGTGTGGTTTTAATCAACTAATTACTTACACTAACATATGAATAGTTATATAGTAATATTATATGAGTAATTAATATNTGGACATTCATAAATAACAATACGATAATTTTTATGACAGATGTTACATTATAAAACATACATATCCATAGAGAAAATCAATACTTTTGTGTCAAACTATTATAGTGATGACAAAAGTATTGCCAACCAATTTGATCTTTGGATGATAAAATTCAAAGAAAATTGTGGTGAACTATGAGTCTCTTGTCAGTTTGGTTTTAAAATATTTCAATTTTTTTTACATGTGATTAAGAATGAGTGAGGAAGAGAGAAAAGGTGAAGGGAATGAGAGATGAGGACAAATTTTTTTGGTAAACTTGAAGAGTTATATTTTATTTTTTGTTGGGATGTTTTTGAAGCATATACACAAGTCTTTAAATGGCAAAAGGTCAAGCAGGTTGAAAGTACGTCACAACTTAGTATTTTTTTTTAAAAAAAAAAAACACAGTTTGCTACGGGTATGTCACACCATCACTTATCTCCATTATATAAGTCAAGGAAGGAACAATGATGTCCCTTGAAATTGTCATTTTTATCCGTCACTTAAAACGATTAATAATTTACTTAACTAGAATATTTTCAATCACTTAGCTTGCTAATTTATATTATGTGTAGTAAGAGAGGTTTAACACACTTATATATGCGTAAAAAAGAAAAAGAAAATTTATGCATAAAAATGACATAAGTAATTAAAGCAAATTTCAAACAATTATAAACCAAAGAAATTTTCAATCAATTGCACTAGCAAATTAACAATTATATTCACATTCTTTAGGAACAAAATTTTATAATTGTCATTTACATAATTTGAGGTAATATGTATTACTTCCGTCGTTTCCTTTTAAATGCATCAAGAATATTCGTCATTTGAGTATGAAACTTGGCGAGGAGTCATCTCTCACCATTCTTCAAGTGTGGGAGATGTTTTGGGAAAAAGTGAGATTAGTCATCGAAATATCGATTTTAGAACAAAAAACGTGAATTATACATCATTAAAATGAAGTTTATGTACCAATTTAGTCAAAAGAGTCGAAAAGTCTAAAATAGATACTCACACCATATAATGGTGCTACGCATTAACATAAAAAAGTAGACTTCTCGGACCTTTTTGAATTTTTTTCTACA
Organism: Bassia scoparia; assembly: GCA_008642245.1. Lineage (NCBI taxonomy): Eukaryota > Viridiplantae > Streptophyta > Magnoliopsida > Caryophyllales > Amaranthaceae > Bassia > Bassia scoparia. The sequence continues at coordinate 32,507 of SNQN01000005.1, read as the reverse complement.
AACTTCAAAATCCAAAAATTTGTACGACCTAAGTCAAAGTTTAGTATCTCCTAATGCAAAAAAATTCATTTAATTTAATCTTTTTATAAAGGATCGTAGCCGCGGACAACACTACATCCATGGGCATCTCGGGCATCTCTATGCCAAGGATGGGCACACCAACCAACATCCCCTTTGGAGTCAGTCGAACTCGGGAAGAACATGTGTCATCTTAGGATTTCTGACTGCCACCATTCTTCGTCGGGTTGAATGGGCCAACAATTTGTATGAAAAATGTTTTGAAGTTGAGTCCAATTTCAATTGGGTTGTGTTAGGCCCAAGATATTGTTCCAGATCTTAAAAGTTTTGGACTCAAACTACCTATCAAAATTGGGTCGTTAACGCAACAATACTTTCACTTGAAGTTGAATTTGAATGGAACTAAATTGAACCAAATATTTTATGCGATTAAGAAATTAGATTAGAAACTTAACAAAATTGAACAAAATTGATTCGAATTGAACTAAAGTACCATAGGCGTTTGTAGCAAATTAACCTCATTACTCTTATCAATTGTGTAAGATCACCCCTTAGGTTTAATTAGTGCAAATCAACCTCTTATCAATTGTGCAAGATCACCCCTTAGGTTTATTTAGTGCAAATCAACCTCCTAAGATTAAAATTAGGTGCAGTTCATCCAAAATTAATAATAATCTTATTTTTAAAATATTTATTTTATTTTTATATTAAATTGTCAAAAGTATTTAATTGCATGTATTTGAATTATTAAATATTTTTGGATTGTATTTTTTGCAAAAAATAGTGAAATAGATAGATTAAATTGATTAAATTGCATCTAAATTGAAAATTGTAGGGTGCTTTGCTCCAAATAAAAACTTAGATGCTACATTGCACAATTAGTACAAGTTAGGGGGTTGATTTGCTACTTTGGGCAAAGTACCATATAAAGAAGTCTAACCTGACCCAATTACACGCATCGAAAGTAGTACTATTTTATTGGTGAAATGGTCCAATAAGCAACATTTTAATGGGAAATGAGAAAAGAGGAAAATTCAAAAATTCAGATTTTCATAGATGTGAACTGGAGTATATAAAAAAGATTAGGCTAAATGCAATCCTAAAGATTTAATATAAGACATAAATACTTTATTTAAAATAGAAATAAGTTGTAAACTCAAGACAAAATAATACACTAATAACTAATCGATGTACTCCCTCCATATCAGTTTAACTGTAACAATTGAGAATATACACGTGAGAGATAAAATATCCATTATTGTAGATAAATCGACACAAATGGAATAATAAATTATCAATTATTATATATTATTTTCATTTTTATTGCTATATGTAGTTTTTTCCAAAAAACAAAATCAAAAGAAATCATGAAAGTGACACGTAAAGAAGATAAAGCTCTKACCGTCTGACACCTGTCACCGCCTTCTTGAACCCCTCCAAAATATCATCGTGTCATCCTAAACCCCAAAATAATCATCATAATTTCACAAGTCGTAATAACACAACAATAAACAACAGCAAAAACAGAATTTCCGTTGAATCAAGCTTCGTTCTGAAGATTACTCTATATAAATAACATCATCACATGATGTTGCGTTTAGCACACAATCTCACCATCTTCAGAAAACTCACTCTCATAATCTTCCTTATTTACGAAGCTATTGTGCCTTCTGTTGCGAGATACTTCTAAGTAAATTCAATTGTTTTTWTTTTATTTTATTTTTATATTTAAATACGAGGAATAAAGATGCCGTGTTTTGGGGCGCCAATATGCGTGGAGTGTGGGACCAAGAGCAACCCGTGCAGGTGCAAGGTAGTGGGACCCACGGTTGGGTTTGTGGCGTTTGTCGTGGCGGCGGTGGTGGAGTGGCCGTTAGGGGCGTTGGTGTTTCCGTTTAAGCACAGCAAAGGTCGTAAGATCATGGGTCATCCTGCTACCGTCGTTTATCCTTCCGTTACGAATGCTATTCCCATTTAATTACTGTAATCATCAAATCAACAATGTTACGTACCACTGTAATTTTGAGATCACTGATTTTATTTCTATTTTTGTTAAAATCTGAGGCATGTCTAGTTGATCGCAGTGAGAAAACGACACGTGCTTCGTGTTATGTACTTAATGTTTTGCTGTTAGAGATTAGAATATACTCCGTACTTTCATAATTCGTATATGTAATACTTTTTAATTTTTCGGTTGAAAGTGTTTTTGTACGATGTCTTTTTTTTTAAAGAGAAAACGGAAAATAAATTATTACGAAACATTTAAAATTACATCACTGAACACCTCGTTTGGAGCCGCTTCCAACCAAACTTGCAACGCATCATACGAACGTCTAATGGAAAAACCTATTGTACATTAGGATTATGTTTTGGTTCTTTTAGATGGTGTAAATTCGATGTTAATGAAAGGTAGTTGTTTAGTTTAAAATTGGACCATTGATTAATTAAGATTTTTTGTTTTTTTTGGGAGAGTCACAAGAGAAGAGGTGAGAATCGATTTCAAAATCTTCTCAAACAAGGAATAAATCTTTAACCATTTGAGATTTTGATTGGAATTAAAGCTTTTGACATTGCTGTTGTAAAATCAATGATGTAATTCCAATTGTTATTCCAAATACTCCGCAAATTCTACTATGATCTTGGGATCATGGTCCTCATCATGGTCCTGAGAAAATGCTCATTTCGGAAATTAGAAATGTTCATCTCAACATGTAAAATGTTCATTTTCAAATGTAAATGTTTATATCTGAAAATGAACACTTGTATTTTTGGAAATGAACATTTCTATTTTCGGAAATAAACATTTGTCCATGACCATGATAGACCTATTGCAAATACTCTTATACGACTAACTCATAGCCCAACTTTTTTGTTATGTTAGCCCAACATTAATGTGTGGCTGGCCCAAAATTKAATTTATAGGCTCAGTTGTGAAGAAGTTAATCTATAAAGAGTTTGATTTAAGACTATTTCCCATTCCGATAATGCTTCAAATTCTTTTGGATTACCGTTTACCAATTCAATGGAGTACTTTATTGGTTAGCGAGTTAGATATTTTGTTATGTAAGGTTGTCATTTGCTAGAAAGTGGGGTTAGTAATAAGGCAAAAGTTAAATAGCGCCTCAGGGGCGTTGGATAAGGTAAGTTAAAATAAAAATGTTAAATAAATCTAAACATTAATTACATCGATTGACGTGTGATTTTGTCATACATTCTAAAATATTTACCATTTTAGGAAATATATTTATACTTTAACTAACGTCCCGGGGCGTCCGTATATCCTAATAATAATAATACTTGTATGTACTGCATATATGAAACAAATCAAGCTCAGTTGAGAATAACACTTGAAAAAGGGACACTTGTGAATTCTGCTAAATTGATAATGGAAAAGGGTTTTCAAAACGAGTTGTCGGTGTAGTTTTTGGGTTAATTCAAACAGGTTGGGTTTATTTCAGTTCAGACTCCAAAACTTTGATGACGAACCAAATAATTTACTTCTTTTTTTGGAGCAGTTTAGTTCGGCCTCATGACGTTAGCGGTCAGGACGAAATTAGTTCGATTTGAAAACGGTTCAGACTGTTCAAGTAAACTCCCATGAATGATGTGTGTTCGGATTGTTCAAGTTTGTGTTTGGGCTGTTCGGGTGATTTATTGATATATTAGGTAGGCATACTCTTTATCTAATAAGATGTTTTAATATTGAAGGTACATACAAGTTGTTGGGTGTTTTAGGGTTAATGTTGTTTTAAAACTATATAATTCGTATTTGAGATTATACAAAATTGAAATTGCAAATGATTACAAAATTAGATAATATAGTTCAAATAAGTTGGGTTGATTTCAGTTCGGATTTAATTATGTAACGATTTGATAACAATTCAATTCAATTCTGTTTCAATTATGTAACGGGTATCAGTTCAATTCATTTTTGTTTACAGTATATATTAACGGTTTAGTTACAGGTTAATTTCAGTTCAAGCTATTTTCGATTCAATTTCAGTTCAAGCTATTTTCGATTCAATTTCAGTTCAATTCAGTTAACCTAGCGAGTTACAACCCAAACTAACCCCCCTAAATGGAATCATTATTGCTCAGTTGAGAGTAGCACTTCTCTTGACTTCTTGAGATACTTCCAATTGAGAATTTGAGATACTTACAAAGTAATCTCTTTCAGGTCCACCCTGAAGGGTCAATCTAACGAGTAAACCACGCCAATCCTCGAAAATGACTATACATCTATGACCATGTCCTAAGTTTGCTTTTATTAAGAGTTCGTTTGGTTGAATGTAAAACATTTTCGATATCAAATATTTTTTATGGAAAATAATTTTTAGGGAAATAATTTTTCATAATTTAATTGCATGTAAAAAAAATGATGGAAGATAGAGGGGAGGCAAGGAGGTCACAGAAGATGAAGGAAAATATTGTGGTTTTGTCCATGAAAATCACAAGAGCGGGTAGATATTTATAACGAGATATAAGGATTCGAACCTTTGATAATAAAAATCAAAGGTGAAGTAAGTACCATTGCTCCAAACCCCTTCTTCACCATCCATGGAAATTATAATAGTCATAAAATAAATGGAAGTAAATAATAAGTATGGTATAAATTAGAGGTGATCAAAAAAGCCCGGCCCGAAATTTTGCGGGCTTTGGTCACAACTTTTTTGGCCCGAAATTTTTATTTTTTGTCCGGGCTTCGGCGATTAAATTTTAGGCATTTTGGTTAAAATTTTGGTCCCGGCCCGAAAAAGTCCGCTAGGCCCGCACTTATTTTTCGGACTTTGGACACAAACTTTAGGCCCGAATCTAGGCTCGGCACGAGCCCGATTTTCGGGCCTACATTTTAAGACAAGCCCGGCCCATGATCACCTCTAGTATAAATATTCTACTAACTAATTAATTAATTAACTAATTAATACTGAAGCAAATTCCACCTCCTAGATTTTTCTTTTATTTTCAAACACATTTTATTAATTAAGGCATTAAAAATGTTAAAAAAAAATTTGTGAATACTTGTGTTTTGGGTAAAATTTTATATAATTATTATAAAAAATATATATAACTATTTAAAAAAATGTCAAAAATAAAATCTTATTTTTACAATTTAAAAATATCAAATTCTAATTTAGTTAAAACAATTTATATTTTATTTTAAAACCGAGCAGATCTAGTTAAGTTAAAGAGGATGTTAAGCGGCCTTGAACAGATTTTATCTATAAAAAAAATCTCATATGAAAAATCATGTGAATTTTACAAAAATGCAGAAATTTATGGGTGAGGTACATAGACTACAACAAAGTCAGTCAAACACCAATTAGTATAAGTGTATAACTCCCTATTCTCACGTTACTATGTTACTCCAATTTCAAACATCTCACCTCTTTTCTTTCACCTTCCTCTTATACTTGCATATGTATGTTCTTCTTGTACTATATATATACTTTTATATTAATCTAAGCTAAATCATCATCATTATAATTCATGGCAAGGCCTATTTCACTAGTATCAGTCCTCCCAATTCATGTAATCCCCAGTGTCTATGCTATTTTCGCGGTTATTTCGGTTTTGTGCATATTTTCCCTCGTAACATTCTTGTGTGCGTCTCACAAGAGGCAAAAGCATGAGGCTTTTATTACTAGGAGGAAGCTTACGATTGCCAAGAAGAATTTGCTCGAAAGCTTTTCGAAAGCGAATAATGTGAGTAGTAAGGCTCTGTTGAGGATCGTTTCGTGGCGAAAACAGGTTCAACATGGGGATGATGATGAAGATGATGATATTAATAACAATGACTATTATGATGTTAATAGCCTTGATTATATTGGTTTTGACAACGATGGTTTTCGACGGGGAGGATGTTTGGAAGAAGACCATCATTAAGGGGGAGAAATGTAAGCCTTGATTTTTCTGGCAAAATTGAGTATATTGTGAAGGAAATCTGTTGCCTGATCATAATGATAAGTCTCATGATGAAAATGAGACTTGAAGCTTGTTTAGTTGTTTATATATCTTTTGCATAATGTTGCTTCAAATAATCCGAATCGGCAATAATTGTGAGAGTATATATTTAATTGTTGCATTATTTTGTTACGATATAACAAGGTTTCATTCGAGAATTTAAGTTTTAGCCTTAGATATGCTATCCTTGCAATATATGACTGGTAATTCAATTATGTGATGCAGTTCTCTAATGTAAACTGTTGCCTGCTTAAGCACAACAATTGCTGAATTTCTCATTTTGTTTCTGTTCTTAATTAGCAAAATTTGACTGGAAGTTTCGTTTGTGATTAAGTTTCAATTCATAGTCAAAATACTGGCAACTACTTCACACAAATATAATTTTTCATTCTATATTTAAACAATGTGAAGTTAGGATTACTCTATACAGATTTCAATGCTTACATTCCTCTGTTTGACTCTTTTGGTGGCTTCTTATTAATATGCTAGAGTAAACTCATAAGTTAGAGACAATCTTTACAAACGAAATAACGTTCCAACTTCCAACGAGCGCCCCATGGCGTTAGATAAGAGAACTAAAATTAGAAATATAAATGATAAAACATTAATTATATCGATTGACGTGTGATTTTGGTATGCAATTCCAAAATTTATACTCCTCCTATTCTTTTACTTGCACCATTCCATTTTGCACAGTGTTCAAGATACAACTTTGACTACTAATAACTTAAATGTATTATAAAGAAAATTATAAAATTTGATATTAATAAACTATACATTAAGACGAATCTAACACATCTCACTTGACTATATTATACATTATAAATTTGCAAAAAATTGGTCAAGTTTACTAACTTTGACTCCAAAAAGGAAATGGTGCAGTAAAAGAAATCGGAGGAGTATCATTTTAGAATATATTTAGTTCTTAACTAACGTCCGGGGCGTCCGTTAGCAATATCACTAATATAAAAAACTTTACTTTAAATCCACAATTTCGCAATTAACATTATTGCAATGAGTTTTTTATATTTTTTGAATCATTTTATTAAAAGACCAAATTTACATGTATGTTAAGGCCATGCCAAATTTTATATCACATACACTAAAATTCATTATAAAGATTAATCATTAAAAATAATTCTTATTCACCCATTGCAAGAGGTATAAGCTTCTGTTTCTTTATTCAACAAGCAAGGGCACTCTCTTTGATTTGCCACCAAACAATGACGAGTGCAACGCATTGAGTCACGTAATAGTTAAATGTCAACCAATGTAATTTGTCATCAACAAAAAACCGCAAAAAATAGAGTGCCTATATGTGGATTGAAAGTAATTCAAAATAACTTTTCTGGTGTAGTTGTACACTCAAGATCATCGTTCTTCGATTTGCATGACTTGAAGCATTTGGTTGTCACTCAATGTGTTATACACTCGAACATATTAATGGCTCAATAGGCTAATCAGTGAAGCAAACATCATGAATGAAACGAATGTTGTGATCTTGTTTATGAGTTGCCTCATGGCTAGCTAATGGTTGTGATGAGATTGAGGAATTTAATAGATGTAGGATAAGGTTGTAGCCAGAGTCTTTATTTATACTACTGTACTTGTGAGTACAATATTTATTGTTTTCACATTATTGGATAGTATTTAATTTGTACTAGTGTACTTGTATCTACGTTATTTTGTTTTTGTTTTCTTTTTTTATTTTAATATTAATTTTTATTTTTGGTAAAATGTATTTACTCTATTTAAATAAAATAAATTAAAGTTATTGAATGGAAGATTTAAAAATATATAGAAATATTGATCAATTGGAAAGAATTACAGTGTTATAAAATAAGACCAATTAATTACTTGGATCATTTTAAAAAAGTATTAAACACATTATGTGAAATTAGAATAGACGTTGATCAAATAATGATACACTTTCAATCAAATATTGATTCTCATGGGAGTGAGGTATAGACGTATAGTTCAAGGTGGTTAACTTGATTCCAGGAGATCTTGAGATCGATTCTCATCCACGCCTTTGTGACTCTCTTAACAACAACAAAATATTGATTCTCGTTCTTGTGCACTTGTGACTCTGTTAGCACAAAAATTAAAGTTGAAATCAAACTAGCAATTTGTAAAGTCCAATAATCAACCCAAAGTACATAAATTGTAGAAGTCCATTAGATCAAAATTTGTTTAACCGTTGTGATTATTTGAATTGTTTAATGACAATCTCATCTATACAAACAATTCCAATTCCATAAAAGACTTCTGAAAATGAAACAGATTGATTTAAGGAAAGAATCACTTGGATACGAGGACAT
>SNQN01000005.1:1417-13635 GCA_008642245.1 Bassia scoparia | reverse complement strand
CTTGTTTGTTAGCTCGTCGAATCAGTTTCATGTGGTTGTTTGTAGTTCGATCGATATTTGTTTTGTTTGGTTCATTGGTTGTTTTGTAGTTCGATTCGTTTGTTTGGGTTTCAAAATTTCATAGCTTTATTTTGTTTCAGTTATAACATCATGAGGATTAGATTGAATTTTTTTTGAGAGATAAAATAAAATTATAGGTTTGTTTGAATTGGGGTTTTCGGTTTGGTTTCTGCATTTATTGATTCTGATTAGCTACGTCGAAACTTATTAAGGGTTTTTCGAATTGGGGGTTTTCATCTTTCTAGGGTTCATATGAAGATAAGTTCGAATTGTCAAAAAGAGTTGAAACTAATGGTTATTTTCCCGATTAGGTACCAATATAATATTGGAAGTGATTCTGGTGCAATTGGAGCTGTTGTGGCTGCGATTGTTGGCGCTGGTTGTGGCTGCGATTTGAGGATAGTGTATGGACTATGATCATATTCTTTGATTTTTTATTCATAAGAATGAATGATTCTGTTTTCTGCAATTTCTTTTCGTGTAGTATTGGTATGTTTTGGTATATTGAAGGTGGGTAATGATTCTGATCATATTCTTGGATTTAGGGGTCTTGTGGAAAATAACAGATTTATTCTCCATTTTTTCCGTTGAAGAGGAAAAATGTGAAAGAAAGGGTCACTTGCTAGCCTCTGGATTTTGCTGGATAATAGTGCATTGGAGCTTATGCTTTTTCTTTATACAACAGTTGGCAATGGCTTCATACAAACACACTCGGTTTTTTTTGTGAGCCTGCATATATTGTGAATCAACTTATAGAATGTTTATTCATGAAGTTAATCTCTAAATCTACTCTTGCTTATGATGAAATGTAGTTTAATATAGTGAATGCCCTTGATTATGATGAAATGGTTATTATATATGTTTTTCGTGGTTTGTTGTTTGTTTAATCGAGTTATGCTAAATGTAGTTAAATGTGGTGTGATGGACGGTGGTGAGAAATTCGTGGGGCATTAAATTAAAACCAAATGCTTCCTTGAATGAGATCATGCTTATAGCTTGATTGTGTATGATATTGATTTTTTTAATTTGAATTGATGTGTTGTTGATTTGTTCGATTGAATATGGTTAGTGATGGGCTTCTTTGCATATGTTGTGTTCTGACATGTTTAGTTATTGAATTATGATAGTGCAGTAATCTGGTTTTTAGCTAATATTATATATATAATATAATATATTATATATATATATATATATATTATATATATATATATATATATATAAGGGCGTTCGTGGCAAAGATTGAGAATAATGAGATTCTTGTGCGCTTGTGTGTTTGTCTGATTAGTTACAGCTGAAAACTTCTTCTGCACAGTATGTCATTTTTTGAACGCTAAAATATGAGTGGCATAAATGAGAACAATCACTTTTTTTTAAGTTTTATCTTGTGAAGAGAATAATGTAATGTGATATGATGTATGAAAAGATAATTTAGAATAGAAAGTTGTATTTATAGCAGAGTTGTGTTATTAAGATAAGCGGAGAACGTGTGGATTTGGTACGTTAGATATTTTGAAGAAGAAATGATCAAGTGAAAACAAAGTAATAGTGATATTATGTCCAATATAACCCTCATGAAGAATCTGTATAGTTTGTGCTTCAATTTTAAAAAATTTACAGTTTCGTGAACTATCTTCTCCAATATGGGTGAAATTAATATTGCATAAAGCTACAAATTGTAAGTATACTATGATCTAAACATTGTGCTCTTGGCCTCTCGCTGATTTTTGTTGATTTATTTTTAGCTCAGAGATGTTGTATGGTGCTTTCTTTTGAACTCTGTTCCTAGGTCATGTTGGGTTGATAATTTAACAAGAATAGTTAATAGCTGATTGAATGGCTTTATTACTCATGGTTTGCATAGATGATGCAATTATTAAGGTTGATAATGCTGCGAGAGTATTTATCCTTGATTTGGAATATGATTCATAACTTAATGCTATTAGAACTTAACATTAATGTTGTTTGACTGTTCATTTGTGGTGAGCATAGTGCTCGCAGTCGTTGTGAAGATAACCACAACAATTGAATAGGTTTAGACCTCAATTTCTTTACAAATCTAGAAACTTAGGGAAGAAGGGCTTTTAGTTTGTTGTTGGTTGAAAATATTCATGCATTTATACGTATTACACAGCTTTTGTGGGCGGGAATTCAGGTACCATAGTCGCTAGGAGCACTCTAGAAGTATCGACCAAAATATGTAGTTGCTAGGCTTTTGGAAATCCAAAAACAAATTGCTCAAATTAGTGAGGTACTACCTTCAACTTTTAGTCCTTTATTAAAATCCCATTTTCTATAATTTTACAAATAATTTGAAACCTTTTCTATATTTTTAACAAATGAATTGAACTTCCTATGAAATATCCTGTGTAATCTGACACAAACAATCATTAGGAAACCCCTGAGTAGGCTGAGAGAGCCATAAACTTCAAGGTTTTTTCTTGAGCAGTGAGTCTTTGTCTCCATATCCTTTTCCATTCTTTTTACTGTAACAGACAGAAATTAGGAAATATTAAGTGGCTTAGGGTTGCCATGCATATGTGATTATACTTGTAGAAGGACGCCATAATATGTATCCTAACCTAAAACATTGATCTTTCAATATTTGATATATTAAGGTCATTTTCTATAATTTAAGATCATAGATTCATGGTGAACTTGAACTATAGCATTGAATCTTTAGGCATGAATGGGTTTTCTTGTACTAACTGGGTTGTTTATTACTGATTCAGTTGAAGAAGACTCTTGAGGTCGGTTAAGGTGAATTGGAGTACTAAGCCAATAGATCTTTCAATTTTCCATCTGATGGTGTTGTTTTCAGCAACTTTTTGGCAACCCTCCGAGCATCCTTCTTCTATCCTAACCTCCTAATAGAATTATCTGAATTATTTTGCCTTTCTGGAATATATGTACCAGAAATCAGAATGTTGTCAGCTTACCTTTAAATTTTCTCATGTTGTATTCAGTTGAATGATGTTTTGACATTTTCCCTTCTTTTCAACATAGATTTGTGTCATTATAATTGATTGTTATATTGAATCTAGAATTATACCCTCTCTGGTAGTTGAACATGTAAAGTAACTAATAATTTTTTGAACGTATTGTAGGAAATCCCTTGTTAGCACAAGGATTAGGCATAGTGTGGGCTTTGTGCTTCTTAGACATTGAACCATTATACTATTATGTAAAGTGATAGTTTTTATAATCAATCGTTTCTATTTGTAGACTTTCGTTTAACACCGTCCGGGCACCGCGCGCATCGCGCGCGGTGCAACGGCTAGTATAAATAAAAAATATGAAGTTCTTCCGAAGTATAGAATACGAACGTCATGGGCTTACAATTCCTGTGTTTGACAAGCAATTTGCATTGGTTATTTCTTTTTATGCGAGTATAAACCTCAAAGGGACAAATCGTGTTAGCTGATTTGATCGTTGTATACTAGGGTTGAGCAAGATCGGTACCCGGTCATTTTGAGTGAACCGGAATCGGAACCGATCGGTTCCTGATAATTGGAACCGGTTACCGGAATCGGTTGGACCGATTTCAAAATTTTTGGAACCGGAACCGCTGGGAACCGGTTATCCGGTTAGATTTTTTAAAAATAAAAATAAGTAAAAGGCAAAGATTATCCTAGCTAATTTCATACTGTATATGTGTATTTGGCTATTAACAATACTTTATACAATAGTATTTCAAGTTTCTATAATTATATAATTTGGGTTTTTTTACCTTAACAATGTATTTTAATAAACTCAAAGTCATAACCAGTTACTTGGTACTGATTATAAAACGGTGGTGCCGGTTCCAAATTTTTGTACCCGTACCGAACTGGTCACCACCGGTTCCTCATTTTTGGAACGAAACTGATACCGATCCAACCGATTCCGACCGGTTCAAGTACTGAGCCGGTTTTTGCTCTCCCTATGTACTACGTCTATTTTAATTAGTAGCTGTCAAAATTATTTTACTCCTAACAAGTTTTACTTACCCTTGCGCCTCTAATCAATCCAGTTTGAGATTATGGGCTAAACACTTTGGGTGGCCTCGCAAAATTATTAGGTACAATTTCCCCTACCAAGCAAATTACAACCCCCCTTCCCCTAGCTTATGTGGCACATGATTATTCCCCTCCTCTATTATCTCTCTCGCATGATGTTTTTAAAATAAAAAATCATTTATTAAATAAAATTAGATAGATATAAATATTGACAACCATAAAAGCAAATGGAGGGGTTGTATCTTCAAATGTAGGGGATTTGTATAATATAGGCTTTGGGATGACCACACATTGCTATCAAACAAGCATACATAAGTTTATAATTGACAACTGATATCCAACTTTCCAAAACAAACCAGCCCAAATCAGTCCAAATAATGCTTTGGTAGATGGGAATTGGAGGTGGAAATGAGAATATTATTCCCATTAAACCCAATTCTTATGTTTGTTTGTTGAAATGGAATTAGATGAGGGAAGGGAATGAGAATAAAATGACATGAATTTTCCATGTTTATTACATAGGGGTGGTAGGTATAGATGGAGAATTCAATTTTTTTGCTTTTTCTTTTTCTTTTGAGGTTATGTGAGACATTTTTTTAATCAATTAGATAATACAATTTATTCCACATTTATTTCCAAGCCATACCAAACATGGAATTGAGAATATCTTATGAATTCCCACATTTTAATTCTCATTCCATTCCCATTCTATATTCCCCAAATTTTCATTCCCACTTGCCAAACGCCCTTGGGTAGAAAGTTAGAAACATAGACCAATTAACCATTTACGTAATACAGAATTAATTTAAGTAATTATAAAGATACTCATTTGTGAGAATCGTAGTTCATACATTGACAGTAGATAATTGATTTCCACAATAATTTGGACTTCCACTTCCAATCGAAGAGAGAAGACAATAGATATTGAAGAAATGAATGGAAGTGCGGAAATCATTTACCTCGATAATAGCTTATACATACTACACAATTCACACGGATTCAATCTAACATAGTACTCCGTACACAATATACCGAGTCTCATCTTAACTTTTACATAATATCATAATTACATGATCATCTTATGATCAATCATACATTCATACTATATACAACTTCACCTAAATGGCTAAATAACACCACGTTTGTACACATCTTTCTAACAAATGCAATATTTAATCCACTTTGCTAGTTTATGCTAAATTGCTAATAACACTTCATATCTTATCATACACACATTACAAACTCTTCCAAATACAAATTTATAGTAAAATCGATTGTAAGGCATAATCACTTTCAATTCCCACAATGTTCATCGACGACATAACCATACAATATGTAAAAATAAGATAGATAGTACGATACAATCGGCAGTACTGAAATCACCCTCAATTATGAGGTTAATTTCTTATACTTCCGCGGTAAAAATGCCTCCCTCCTCCAGCTGCTCCACCACATTCATCCTCTTCCACCACCGTTTCGCGGCACGAAACGACAGCATTTTCCTCCAAACAAAGATTAAAAATCTTCTTAGCAACCTCCCCATTATTATCACCACCCTCATCCATAATCTTTTGCACCTGAGACTTGGGCAACCTCATCTTAACCCTCGTAGACCCACATCACCACTACGACACCAAGAAGGGCCCACCATTGTTGCCAAATCTCCTAGCAACGCTGATCTTGCATCAAGCGTAAGATCATCAGAAACAGATCTCCTGTACACCTTCGTTGCAGTAGTCGCGAGCAACCAGATCTCACCTTTCTAAGAGGGCTCTGTTTTTTGTCAGGAAACTCAGGAAGTTCAACAAGAAGATAGATTTTTCTGGGTTTAAGCTCATCATCCCAGTTAAGAGGCTTAGCTCTGAGATTGAATCTCAAGAACTCTTCCGAATCTAACAGAACATGATCTGGGTAATCTTTATCACGTCAAAAACTCTGATGGGTGTTTTAGTTTGAAGCATTCACCGTTGATTTTCATCACTTTTGCTGCTTTACCACTACTTCCTGCGACCATGTTGTTGCCCATCACAACTTTCTCTTCCTCAAATGAAGAAAAGGTCAGATAAAGATGGAGTTGATGAATGATTAAAATTTGTATGTGGGTCGTTAAATACTACTTTATAATATGCGGTGATTTGAGAATTATAATGGGATTTTTTTTTTTAAAGAAGAAAGTGATGTGATTGAAGTGTGAATGGAACAAAGGGGAATTTGATATTGGCATTCTTCGAACATATAGTGGCATTATAAAAGCCTGGTCTTTCGCCCAACATAATCAGATATGGTGTTAATTAGTTCTACAAGAATGGCTTACGTAGTTAAGAAAACTGAGATTGCGCGAAAATGGAAGAAATAGTAAGTTAGTGTTGATTTGATTTTGGCACATGTATGCACATGAATGATCTGGTATTTGGTTGTTGGAAAGTCGTGTTTATACTGTATGGTTGTTGTTTCTTTAATAAGGTAATTAACGTAATGCTATTGATATGTCACATTTTAATTCACTTTAATAATATGGATGTTTACTTGTGTAGCTTTGATAATGATTCCTCGTGAGTGATTTATGGGTTTTCAATGTTGTCCCTCGTATATTTGCAAATTTCAAGCTATGTCATTGCTTATGTTAAATTTTGTTTAAAAACACATTTTAAGAGGTTTTCTATTAAAAAAAACCCTTAATCAAGATTCCAATCAAAAATAGTCAATTTATCAGCATTGACTTTATCCTTTTTCTTTCAACTTTGCGAGTGTGCTCACTCTCCTACCTCTCCCTTAATCTCTCTTTCTTCCTCTATTTAATACCTCATTCACTCTCTCAACCTCCCATTTAAGTCAATCATTCAATTTCTACTTTTCATCATCTTTCTTTTCTTGGCATGAACTTGTTTTCAAAAAATCCGGGTTATGTTCGAACTTAGGGTTTTCTTGTTTTGAACCAAATTTTATGATTCAAAACGAAAAGGCAACAACTAAAGCTTTGTTTGCAATTCAAAACTACAAAAAAAGCCCTAAACTAATTTGTTGAAATTTGAGAGGAGAGAGGATTAGAGAAGTAAGAGAAGGAAAGAGACGGTGAAGAGGGTGTTGGTAGTTCAAGGAGAGAGAAGGGAGGTGCGGTGGTGGGTTGATGAGGGAAGCACTGCTGGAGTTGTAGATGGGTGGCTCGCTGGATGAGGTGGGGTGAGTGGATCGCTGGATGGGTGGGTGAGTTTTGAGGGTTGTGGTGATTGTTAGTGAAATAAGGGCACGACTTATAAAATTAAAACAACTTAAGGGTAGAACTTAAAAATTCACAAAGCATGGACAAACACAATTTAGAATTTGCAAATAACATTTGAGGGTATAGCTTAAAAAACCCATGATTTATTCACTTGGAGAGTGAGGGTACGGTTAAATAAGTTGGTTAGAGTTCTCAACTCTCATTCTGATTCTGAGAGATTTTGAGATCGATTCTCATTTACGCCCTTGTCACTTTCTAGACCCACACAAAAAATGGTTTAGTCATTGGAAATTAATTCCGATCCAATAGTAAGTGGTGGATAAGATAATAAACTATTGTGAGATAGATTAAAGTGATTTGCAGGGTGTGATGTGTATGTATTGTTGGATGAATTTGCATCATTTTCATAGGGCACTAAAATCACATTTTAGGGTACTAAATTGTTTGATGAATTTGTAGAGTATAAACCTAATTAAATCAAATGTATGAAATGTGTTTTTTTTCCTCTAGTATATGGTCTCATAATATATACTCCAAAACTGTACGTAATATCTACAGTAGACAAATTCTAGGATTCCAAAACTCGTCTCTAATGAAGGTTCTGGGAACCGTCTCTAAAATTAGAGGAGAYAAATAGTATGAATTTAATCCCTAACTCCAATCAGTGATGGATGTTTTAACAATGGATATAATACATACGTCGTCACTAAAGTCGTCGTCCCTACTCATGTATAGTGAGAGATTAACAATTTAGAGATGATTTTATTCGCCTGTAAGACCATCTCCATCCCTGGACAAGTTCAAATTTTCTCTCTCCTCTCCTTCTTCCACCTTATTTTCCACTAACTTTATTCTATAACCTCCCTAATTCATTTATAATCTCCTCCAACACTAAGCTTGCCCAACAATTTCTCACTCATACTTTTTAATACTTCACCCACCTTTTTAATATTAAATAATAATGTATTAATTTAGTTAATGTAACCGTGAGCATATTAAACTAATTAATAATTAGGATTTTTTGCGAAATGAAACCTTTTATAACCAAAAATTTGCGAAAGAAAACTTTTTAAAGCGATAATTGCAAAATGAAACCAGAATGAAAAATTTTCTTGCGAAAGAAAATCTGATGACGTCATATCAGCTTTAACCCTTACTAATGATGTTTGACTTACCATTTGACATCCCATTCTCTTATTTGCACTCCCCACTCTAATTCGAGTCTCTCTCTCTCTCCACTCTTCTGATGCATTCAATTCACCCAACAAATCACTACCAAAAACTGGAATTGCATTAATCTCTTCACAGGTATTTATCTTTTACTTCATTTTAGTTCTTGTTTTTTAAGAATTGCATTTAATTAAAACACTATCTCTCACTTCCTGTAACTCATTGTTCATCAATTTTTTTTGCTCGAATTTGCGAAATTGCGAATGGCGAAAAAACAAGCAGCAAGGAAGTTGTCTTTTCGAAGGCGTGACAAACGAATTGGGGTCAATTACAAGGTTATCTACAAAATAATAAGGTGCGATTTTTATTCACTCTTGCATTTTTGTTTCGATTTTTTTGCGGTACAAATAATTTGTATTTCATAAATTTTCAAGTCTAGGTTTAATGGCATATGCTATTGTGTTCTGAATTGTGTTGTGAATTATGTTGAAGCACTTAATTGCTAGTTAGGGTGTAGTATTGCTATATGGTATTGTGTTCWGCATTGTTCTGCGTTGTTTMATTGGTGTTGTTTTTGTTTGTCAGGTTTATTGGTTTTCCTACTGTTTGTGAACCTTGGTTTGGTTTAATGGAGAAGGTCAAAATCGAATTACAGAAAAAGAAGGAATTTACAGAAAAAAAAAAAATTAGGAGAAAAATAAGATTACTTCAATTTAAGGATATTGCCAGAACAGAACCAATAACAATGGAGACACGAGTAGAGAGGGGAGGCAGGAAGAATTAGAAGATGAGGAAGTGATTAAATAGAGGGATATTAGGCAACATATATGGAGGGAAAAAAGAGGGTGAATGAAATGAGGGAGTGCAAATAAGAGAATGGGATGTCAAATGGTAAGTCAAACATCATTAGTGAGGGTCAAAACTGTATATGACGTCATAGGTTTGTTTCGCAATAAAATTATCATTCTGGTTTCATTTCGCAATTATAGCTTAAAAAGGTTTTCTTTCGCAAATTTTTGTTATAAAAGGTTTCATCTCGCAAAAAATCCTAATAATTATGAAAATAGTTAAACTTTTATAGACAAATAATGTCAATATTGGACTCATTTTATATATAGGCAATCGAAAAATATATTCGTTGGTTTTGTAAAATATTTATCAGTGTAAAATCACAAAATAATGTTTCATAGTTTGTAAACACAAAAACCAAAAAACCAACCGACCGCAATTTGACATTTGTCAAAGATTCACAGATAAAAAAAGGTTGCAATGTATTGCGCAAGGTATCAAATTCAGTAAGATTTGTCATATTACTTTCCACGTGTCAACCATGTAGAATACTTTTATATTTGGGCATGAACTCTAAAACTAGGGAAAGTCCAATAGTTGGACAACCAACTCCAATGGGGGCAAGCACAAAAGAGGAGAGAGAATGTGTAATTGGACAAGTTGGTTGCCCTGTGTTGCCGGATGGTCTGAAGATAAGTTTTTGTTTTGTTTTGTTTTAGTGTTTAAAGCATTAGAAGGGAAAAAAAGAAGTAAACACACTAAATTATACAATGTATTCATTACACAAATGTTTATTATAATTATGTATCTTATTACGAAATTCATACGGTAAGGTCATGCCATATTTATTTCACACATGTTGAAATTTATAAAGATGAAATCTATAAATAATCATTATCCACCTTTTGCAATGCTTGTACTCTTTAGTCTCTTCGTCATACAAGCAAGGGCCAGTTCTTTAATCTGCCACCAACAATGAGAAGTGCAAAATTCTGTGTCACGTTTAAAGATATAGATATCAAACCAATGATATTTGTCATCAAACACAAAACCACAGAAAAACAAGGTTTTTATTTGTATTGAAACTAAACTCAAAAAAGTTGTCTGGTGCTAAATTTTGCACCCCAAGATCGTCGTTCTTTGATTTGCAATGAACTTGAAGGTTCTGCTTGTTACTCAAAGTGTTAACACTCGAACATTAATTGCACCATCGGCTTCACTGTGACTAATTAGCAAGGCAAACATCATTGCGAATAAAAAGACAATTGTTGTGGTCTTGTTTATGACTTGAATCATGGTTGGCTCTAATGGTTGTGATAAGATAGAGGAATTCCAATGAAGATGGCTAAATGATTTGATATATAGTTTAGATGCTAGACATTTGTAGGAATGTTAATTTATACTATATTTGTGGGTGTAGCTAGACTTTATTGTTTTCAGTTGGATAAGAATCCCACAAGATATATATGTACTCCTACTAGGATATGTTGTCTAGTGGTACTTTGGATAGAAGAAAAGATAGAAGAAAGAAAAGAAAAGGTTTTAATGAATAAAATATTTATAAATTGAAAGGAAATATGTATCATCAGTAAATTGGAAAAGAAAATTGAAAACAATACAATTAATTATTTGGAATCATTTCCAAGGACGCTCCAATGCCCGTACAATAATCATTAATCCATAACATGGTGTTCCATGAGATACATATTACGAGTCTGTTATGTTCAATATTTTATTTATTTAGAAAAAAAAGTTCAGATCGAAAAAAATAAGTTCAATTCAGAAAAAATAAGTTAAAATTAAAAAGAACAAACTTATTATTTTTCCCTTTCACTAAACAAATTAAATGAAATAAGATAATTTCAGTCCAAAAAAAATAAATCTAGACTTAAAAATAAGTTTAGATAAAAAAAAAAAGTTATATTAATACTAAGGTCATGTTTCTTTGGATTTAATTAACTCTGAAACACTAAATTAAATTCAAAATAAGTTACGGAGTATAAGAAAACAACAATACACCACATATCAACTATGAAAACACTAAATTAAATTCAAAATTAAATGTTATGTATAATATAGATGGATCACTAAATTTTAATAATACTAAGGTCATGTTTCTTTGGATTTAATTCCATGGTATTATTTCAGTTTTGTCCCTCAACTCAATTTCTTCTGCTCATAAAAATATTCATTTTATTTCAATTCAATTCAGGTCCATTTTCACTGTAAATTTACATGCTTACATTTTCCCCTTACTACCTATATGAAGTTTATTCATGCAACCCTGCATAACACAATCATCCATTACATCTATCTAGTACATATTACTAAACAAAAACAAAACAAAAAAAAGGACACTTGTCATCTACAAGCACGAAAATCTCTGAGCCTTGACGTTTCGGAAACTTAGAAACTCGAAAAACCTCTAGGAAATTTCCTTGCAACTAAAATTAATTATCTCCTGCTTCACAATTTATTTTTAACGCAATATAAGTTATATTTTATTTATTTATAGGACATTTAAACCAACCTTTTTTTATTTTTTAACACAATTGATGAATAAGTTTTCTCAATAAAATCATTTATTTTTAAATTATTGTAACGTTTCTCGTTTCCTTTTTTTGGAATTGACATCTCCTCGTTTTCGAAACATTTTCGTTCCCGAAACTCAAACCGTTGTTGTGATACATAGCTTGTCACCACTTGGTTAAAAGTTTTAATTCCCTCCAAAACTTCTTTTTCTGTTTATATTTTAATAATAAATTCCATCCCATCTCCATATATATTAAACTATATATAGAATACTTTTAATTGTAGATTTAGTAGATCCCGCATATGAATCTATAACTATTTATATAATTGCAATATCAATCAATATAGATAAACATATTAAACAAAACATATTTATTTTAAGCAAACAAAAACCAAAAAGGGGCATTCGTTACCACTCGGTTAAAAGTTTTCCCTCTAAAACTTTTTTTYYT
>SNQN01000004.1:562520-579018 GCA_008642245.1 Bassia scoparia | reverse complement strand
ATTTTATTTCTAGAAGAAAACCCTAAATCCGAATTTTCCTTAAGCTGTGAAGACCGGTTGCGAGTGCCATGTGACAATTGTTTTAATACATAGGAGCTCAAAGATCTAATAAGAGAAAGTGGAGGAAAAGTTCACCTGTTTTTTGAGCCGCATCTTTGGTTTCTTGTTGTCAAATATTACTAGACTATCTTCACTCCCTTTAAGTTGGCTAGTTGTTTTGAATTTCATTGATTTGAGTTTTTGAGTAGCGTTTTCATTTTGTGCCTCTATAATTTGTAGTGTTTGGTATCTTTTTTTTGAGTTTACGATGGTTGTTTGCAGCCTCATCTTCTCCAGTAAATCGCGTCAAACTTCTTTGCAAACACCTGTCCAGACGCCCACCGCGAACGGTGTTCCAAATCCGAAGGTACGTTGAACTCCTGTGCCGGTACATCGCAAGCTTCCTAAACGAAGTGCTAACCAATAAGGTCCATCTACATATGTCCACGAGCCCACACCTGTATGATAACCCACTCGCAACCGCAACAAAGCTTCGCCACATATGGCTTTCTGAAGTTTGTGTACCCTTCAGTTATCTTATCAAGTACACTTTCCGGTGAAGGACGCGCCTCTTTCATTCTTGTTGACTTGGCGGTATTTGTTTCTAGTAACACACGACACATCGCGCTGCTGAGGGTGTGGGTGACGATCGCTCTCTTACTTCCGAGTTTCTCATTAGCCAAAATTATCCTATATGCATTTAATTTACTTCATTATGCATATACATCCTATCCCTTCTGGCCTCAAAATGTTTTCACGTGTGGTGTTAGTTTTTTGTCTTCCCGTGCCCAATCTTTTAGCCTTATCGCCGTGGAAATGCGATTTCTGTCTGAAATATTCCATTCTTGCCAAGAAAAAATGGACCCTGTTTTGTCTCTCAACCCCTTCGACCGTTGCGGGGCGGATTATAATAATACCTAAGGCTTGTGGCTTTGGATAGAGAGTCTTGCATGGGAAGTAAAGCCGCTAAATCATCGCTTAGCCGACAATTTGTGCATACTACTTACCTTTATCTATCGTCTTGGGACTTAATTCAGGGGCAGCAAGTCTCTGATATTAACCAGACGGATACGTAAGACTCCGTAGTTCCCTAAAGCTGGCCATCCCCTAGTAAAAGCATTTCTAGCCTTGTGTCTATTTGATTAGTTGTGAACCTTTGGTGAGCCTAAGAGCAATGGAACTAACTTACTTTTAGCCGTAAAGCCCTAGAGCTAATCAAATGCCACTCTTTAAAATTAACACAAAGTCCTAGAAGTAAAGGCCTCCTAAGTGCCATGTGAGTTAGATTTTAGATCATCGTGTTTCATAACGTTTCTCCATCTTCTGGATGCCCTTCTTCGCTTGTGAACGGACCTGATCGAACCATACTTAAATAAGGACAGTGAATGGTATAGGTCCTGCACTTACAGATTACTCTAGGATTTGGAGTCAAATCACAAAAAATCCTATCTTTCTTTATTGCTTTGGATCAGATTTACGAGCCTAATCTTTGTTTTAGCTGTACTCCTGTTCAATAAATTGGGGATTTGGCGTTACATCAACCGTTTGCAACCATTTTGAGCTCCTACTTTCTTGGGAACCCACATTACAAACTACGACCAATAATCTTATTGGATTCATCCTTAGAGTCAGTAATTAGAGTGAAGTTTGTTATGAGTCTTAAAGCTTAATTGTGTTGAGAATGGTGTGAGTGCCCATTTGTGCCTATGAGTACTTATGAGTGTTGCATGGGGGTTGAAATAAAAGTTCGAAAACCTCCAGCCTTGCATTTAGCATGTAGAGTTTACTTCCCTTCATATAATAGAGAAGAGAAAGATCAAGTAAAAATCAATGAAGTGCAAAGGAGATTCCCCTAGGTAGGTGAATGAAATTTCACGGAAGGTGCGTTTCGGAAATAAATAAATTTTGTAACTCCAAAGGTAAAGTGCGAGTAATTGAAGGTTAATCATCCTGGAAGGGAAAGAATGAAAACTAAATGCCCCTTATTTTGTTTGTGTTAGCATCTTGAACTGCTTTTATGGAAATCAAGTCACATGAGTATAGGGTTGGGCGAGAAGGCACCAAGCCCAACATTCCTTCACTACCTAATTTACCTAACTTGAGACCTATTCTAGAATTATCAGAGCATAATGCCAAAGTATCCTTCTAAACTCTAGGATGGGCTGTACGTCCGCTATTATGTGTGGCGCAGGTAAACTAAAGTCCAATGTAGAGCCTCCTTTTTTTCGGACTCATCACATTCCTTAGCATACTTGTGATAGGCATCTTCTCCTTTTTTAAAATCTTCTTTGAGCTGGCAACAATCGACTTACTCTGTTACCGTACGGCACATTAGTCAGTCCATGAACCTTTGAGGATTGTGGTGGAAGGATGAGTGGTCTGGTGGAAACGAGTGAGAGGTGTTATTTTACAAAATTGGATTAGGCCTCAAACTGCCCAACAATGGCTGGTCCGACCCACTAATTCCATACATTAGGCTTAGCTAGCCTGTCCCGTGATATGGATGTAATTGACGGGTTGACAGCATTTAGACCTTAATCCACCAGACCATATCCCATTGGTGGATCTATGGGTATGTGGAGACATTAGTGCAGTTAAATTGAATTAACAACACCTTGCTATGATATGTTAGTTTGGAGAGTTGTGGGTTAAACTCGTTTAGGATAAACCTCTCATTCAGAGAGCAACGACTCATTCTCTCCCCTTTGGCGATTCGGGTTTACATAAGGGCTTGTCCGTTACGCTAAAAGCGACCGTGATTCCTACGGAAAGTGAGTTAGTGTATATATGGTTGCTTTCATAAAATAAAATTTCCTCATGTTTGTTTTTTGCGGTTGTACTTGCTCTTAGAGACGTGAAGACAAATGGTTTAGTATGGGGGACTGTTTTGTACAATTGGCTTTATAGACACTGTTATAACTCATAATCACCTCTGCATATATTTTTAGACCTTATTTTTGAGGCCTTAATTGAAACATAATTAAGTCCCTATTTTTATTCTCATCCTTGACATTCACCATAACTATCACATTTGAGCCCTAGTGAGTAAAATGATGCAATTTAATATGTTTTTTCATTTTTAAGTAAATCCTACTTGACACCTTTTGGTTAATGTATTTGTCAAGTCATAGACTCTTTTGGAGGAGAGCTATTGGAGGCAGAGAGGAGCGTTGGTCGGCCAAGGAATAAAGGATTTAAGTGCCGCATTTGATGAAGCACTGTGTTATAGGAATGGGGATGGATGTCCTTTTAAGTCATAAGTAGAAGGAAGACATAAGCCCTAGGGAGTTGGAGGCAAAAATGGAAGCAAGTTCCGATCATTCAAAATTTTGTGACCCGCCCTAACTTTCAACAATATTTGTTTGGCCATAATCTTTTCGTTTCGTCAATGATCATTTTTTTATGCGGTCGGAAGCGTAATTGCATTTTGGAAACTAGAAAAGATTCAGGTTCTGTCTCAAGAGTAAGAGAATATATCACACCATGCCCAATTGCAAATATAAAGGGTCTAACATTAACCAAAAGTTATTAGATTACATTTTCAAAATCGAGTTGATCGTAAACATGGATGTGTAAAGAGTTATTTAGTAAACAGCATCCCGTCTCTGAAACTGAGAACGACCCTAACAGTAACCCCTATGTGCCCTACAGGCTGATCCATTGCTAATCTGTATTCGCCCCGATTTTTCCATATTTTTAAATTGAGAAGCGCACTAGCACATTTCAAATCTTCCTGATAACTATAACGAAGCACGCGCCCGGTTTGATTGACCGGCGCGGTCGCCAACGAGGCGGATCGTTTGGGCTGCGATTGTTATCCTATCCCTTTGTGCTTCTATTATTGCGAAGGACGAGTATTCAAAGTAGATACAAACCCACTAATATCTCATTTGGTCGACTGACATGCGATAGATACTATTCATTTTAGCATCCAAACCCTAGTTTTTAAGAGTTGTTGTAGATCCAACATTATTGTCATGTCAACAGCATGGTAAATAATTTCACAGTATAGTTTCTCTGCAGGTTATTATTTTCCTACTTTCAACTTTTCTGAACCATTCTGTCGTTTATATATTACTTGTTTTTGCATACTTTTGTATGATTGGTTTGTAGTTATTAGACCTATTATTTACTTGATGATCCTGCTTATTCAACTAATATAATCATGTTAGCGCTATATTCATGTTTTTCACATGAGTTTGTATTGACGCCTTAATCACCGAATGATGTATGTGTGAGTAAAGTTCCTGTTTCTAGTGTTGTGTTATAATGGAGTTTCTAACCTATAAATTAAATTGTGTAAGTGGTTGTCAATGTGATCCAACTTACCAACTAATTTTTCAGTCAAGAAAGAAAGGTGATTTTGTTGAGAAAGTGTTGTTCGAGTGCATCTTTGAATTAACCCTTCAGAATCATGGTTAATTTCTTTGTGTTGTTACCATTTCTATCCAATGCGTGGTGTCTATGGAGTGATTGTTGTCAATGCTTTTCATAACACCTTAAAGAAGCAGTGTATGTGTTAATTTTGCCAAATATGTAACGGTAAGATATAGAAGTCGGTCAGCGGATAATGTTTTTTGTAATTTGCTCTTTGTTTGTCAATTATGGTGGTTTGTAGTTTAGAAGTGTTGACTGCAAGGAATGAGGCCTTATAAGGGATTAAGGATAAGATATTCCAACCTTCTTCCCACTCAAAACTTCATTTCTACTTGAATTGATGGACCCTAGCAAGGACTAGGGAGAGAAAAGAAGTAGAAGCCATATTCCATTCCCCAGTTAATTCACAATTTATTATAAAAGCGAAAACATACCCAAATTAGTTATAGATTTTGAGCACAACCCTATAATTGTTTAGGTTAATTGACTTTTAATTCCTAGGTCCTTTTGAGTCAGTTGCTAGATTATCTTAAGACAATGAAAAAATACATTATAGACCCCTTGCCAAACAATATCCTAATCTCTTCCCTTGGTGTTTTCCCTTAAGTTGCTCCGATACCAAACCCTACTAGACAACTACAAAATTGAAGGTCTTTTTATAACCGCATTCCAATAAACCTCTATCAATAATACCAAACATTAATTTGGATAAAAAATACACATTACAAAACAAATTCCACGAGATATCAAGATACAACCTCATTTAATAGCATCAAAACACAATCGTTTATTACTAAAAATCTAAACTTTCAAGTTATTTAAAAAAGCTCTCTTACATAACACTTTATGAAAACAATTAGTTCATAAACCAACGTCTGTCATATTGTATCGGTCCCAAAACTCTTTTCGATTTGTAATCTACATATGACAATCACGGATTATGGCCCTTCTTCTTGTAGCTCAAGCAAGTAGATTCTCAAGTATGTTTTTCACAACTTCTATATCTGTGCGAAAAACGATCTCTTTGCTGCGAGAAGTCGAGTATAGTAACACACCTTGAGATTAAAAGTTAGTGAGGTTAATATGGATAGAAGAAATGAACTATATGTGGCTAATAAGATGTTGTTTGCGATTATGAAAGAATCAGGAATTTTAACAATATATGTGTGAGCCCTTCAAAATACATTCTTGTGTAATAGATATAATATATTTATCAATAGTGCCTACTTTCTTTAGTCGTGGCTTGATTAAGATGTGTTTAACATAATAGCTCAAAAGGCTTACAATCACAAAACTAGAAATTCTAAGTATTCACCATCATAATTATCTCAAATTATAAAGATGCTCTATTATACTTCATGGCAAGTTCAAGATGAGTGCTATACCATGAATATAAGGACCCACTTCAATTTGGGGAACCTTTTGAGTAAGCTATTGCACATGCTCTAAGACCCTAAAAGGTTTGAACCATTATGAATAACCATTACTGTATTTAAGAACTGATAATCGCACTTTTAACAAAACACAAAAATAATGGAGAAACTTTGTGCCTATATGTGCGGATCGAACTAGGTTGCAGGTAAAAAAAATCTTACTCAAATTTAAAAAATAGTATAGTCGATTTAAAAATTAAAAAAACAACTAAACAAGCCAATTTGTCTTGTCCGAAACCGTCCAAAGAATTAAAATTTGCAAACCGAATTCGATTACGATCCAAAATATTATTACTCAAATTCACAAAATATTATTACTCAAATCCACATTTTTTCATATAAACAGGTCGGGCTTGCAAATCGGATTCTGGATTGCTAAACGAAGTCCGTTTTTACTGGAATCAAAGTCCACATTTTGTGTGAACTTCCCATATTGCCCTTCAGATTCTCCACCTCCGTACACCTGTCTCTTATACACATCTAGATGTGTATAAGAGACAGGTTATGTATAAATCCAAAGATATATAATTAATAATAGACTAATAGTGAAATATTAATCCCAATATTAATATTAATTCAAAGTAAAATACTAATCTGAAGTTTAAATAGTTAAAAATAAATCCATGATTTATATTAATCTTAAGTTTAATGTTAACCTAAGTTAAATAGTTAAATTTTAATCCGGAGATATATTATTAATAATAGTTAAATATTAATCTCAATATTATATAATTAAATAGTTATATATTAATCCAAAAAAATTAATATCAATCCAAAGTTAAATGTTTCAGTTCAGTTCAGTTAATTTTAGTTAATGTAAACGAACCCTCACAATCAACGACCCAATACAAGGTCACACCAAGGCATTACTTGCACCAACGCGCTAGTTGCTTATCCCCTCCGTCTCACAAAGATTGTGAAGTTTCTATTTTTGGAAGCAAAAATTTAGAAAATTTGATCCTAAATTCTAGGCATCCACAATAAGAGGTTTATCATGGGGTATTGTGGGTGGTAGTTGATGGTGTTTGAAAGTTGAGAGTGGTATAGAAATAGTAATTGGTTTGTATGAAATATAAAATAAAAAGAAAAATAAAATCTCTGTAGATAAAAGACAAATGAGTATATATATTGGGTCCAGTTATTGTACAAACTATTAAAAGGTTTGAACTATTGTTAGTGAGAAGTTTGTTACGAATGGGGTTTGTAAGAAGATGACGGGACACGAGGTTTGAACTGTTGTGAATGCCCTTAGGACATTCACATTAAGGCTGAACTAAACTTATTTCTATCGAATCGAACTCATTTTTACTRAACTGATCGAACTTATTGGTATTGAACTGAACTTATTTTTACTGAAATTTTAACAAATTTATTAAGGATTGAACTTATTTTGCTGAACTTAACTTATTTTTATTGAACTGAACTTATTTTTACCGAACTACACTTATGTCTTTTGAATTGAACTTATTTTTACTGAAATTTATCTAAATAAGTTGACGAAAACACGGCCTAAAGGGATTTGTAAGAGGTTTGTGGGTCTTTTGAGGTTTGGAAAAAACCCGTCTTATAAGTGGGGTGGGGCAACGTTTGAAAGTTGATAGAGTTTGTAATTAGTAAGTGGTTTCTATGGGGTGGCAGGGGTGTGACGTTTTGGTGAGTTATTTGGTGATATGTGGATAAACCCCTAAGAACATGTGCAATGGTAAGTTACCTAAATATTTCTCTCTCCTATCTTCCACTTGACACATCACTCCCCACTGAAATTTTCATACACCTTAGCCAAATTTAGGTAACCCAACCACAATGCTTAACCTCCCCAAAACTCCCTTTTCACATTTTTTCATCACCTAACCTTGCCACATGTCACATTGCTATTTGACTAAATCTTTTGGTAAGCTTCCCATTTAACTTACCACTCTCTCATTTTATTTACCTCCCTTATTTATGGGTAACTTCCTACAATGATTGGCTTACTCATATAAGGACCCACTTCAATTTGGGGAACCTTTTGAGTTAACTATTCAACATGCTTAAACCCCAAAGGTTTGAACCATTATGAATAACCATTCTGTATTTAAGAACTGATATCGTACTTTTTAACAAGACACAAATAATTGGAGAAACTTTGTGCCCATATGTGCGGGTCGAACTAGGTTGCAGGTAAAAAAAAATCTTACTCAAATTAGCAAAAGAGTATAGTCGGTTTAAAAATTAAAAAAAAAAACTAAATAAGCCAATTTTTCTTGTCCAAAACCGTCCAAAGAATTAAAATTGCAAACCGAATTCGATTACGGTCCAAATATATTACTCAAATTCACAAAATATTATTACTCAAACCACATATTTTCGGAGACGGGTCGGGCTTGCGAGTGATTATTTATGATAAGCTCCAAAAATAATAGGAAAACAAATTAAATAAGGAATGTGGATACCTCAATGAAATTTGTAAGGCTAAAGTTAACCATAGTTAGGATAATTCGTGGAATATGCTAACCAACCTGGTTAGATTACTAACACTCCACCTAATCATGGTAACGATAAACAATCCGACTAACGTGAGAATCATAATCATAAAGCTAAAACACAGGGTCAATTTAAATCCAACAGCAAAAACACCTTCCACGTGTACGGCTCTCATAATCAATTAACCGCCTCAGCAATCTCATCCTTTTCTTCTATCTCTGTTAGGTTAGGTTTTCTCTCACCTCATATCACCTAACTTTTCCCCAAATTGCCAATTTCTCTCTCATCAAATCCTCATCCCTTTCAATTCGTCAACCAACTTTCTCTTCATCTTCTTCACCAATCGAATTCATCTCTCGTCGTAATTGTTTTAGCGATTTTCTTTAATGGAGACCGAACGAGTTACGGAGTTCCGTTGAATCACCTTGATCGCCGTCCCAGAAAACGGCCTGTCTGGGTTGGGATGTCGCTCCCCAATCTACTAAGGTATAAGATCTGTTTCTTGTTGTCTTGACTGATTTTTCTTATTTTTGTTTGATTTTGTTGATTCAATTTTTTTTTGGATTGATTGACCTATAAATCGTTCGTGGTCATAAGATCTCTCTTTTGTGTTTCATTCGTTGTTTGATTTTTTTTTCGTTCTCATCCGATTTGCTAGTTATGATTATGACCTATTACATCGTACCGTAATTTCAATTGGTTTGTTTCTGAATACCCTTTTCTTGCTTATAGACGGTTCTTGTAACTATTCTTTTTGGATCTACTGTTTTATAATTACCGTTTAGATTACTATTGTTGATTAACTATTTTCTTTCAATTGTTTGTTTATAAGTGTTTGCAAAAGATCTGAATTTTATTTAAATAAACAACTGGTTTTTAGTTTGTTCTCCGTATGTTTAAAGGCTAGAACTTGTGACCTGGTTTTTTTAAGAGGAATTGTTACAAGGTATATATTAATATTATAAATCCTTTTTTGAGGTTTTAATTTAATACTGGGAAACTAACCTGATACCTGTTATTGTATGTATGATAGGGAATTCATATTGCAAGTGAAGGGTGTATTTAAATTAATTCAAAATATTTTTAACACAATTAAAATCTCATTCTTCATGTTTCTTAAAATTTTTGATTAATTTGCTCGTTACCTTGTTTAATCTCGACCTTGAGATATTTGAATATTCATTTGAATTGAGGAAGTGTATATATAATTCTGTAATAACCTCAAACATGTGGTCTTTTAACCGGAAATTGTTCTAATTTTTGTCCGTTTTGATTTTATGATTTTGGTGAGGCAAAATATTATGTTATGCAATATTATGGTAATTTGGCAGCAACTAGAAAGTGAAATTGTGAAAAACAATAATTAAAGAGGTAAAGGTATTTGATTTTTATGTTACTTGAGAAACGGGTGATGATGCTGTGTGTAGGCTCCGATAGATTTGGCAAGAAGTTGGAATACAAAGATTTGCACCCTGCTGCACCTTCGGAACATGCTACTTCTAGTTCCCTGTTTAGCAAGGGAGTGGCACGAAATGGATCTCCCCCATGGAGGGAAGACGATAAAGATGGACATTTCATGTTTGAGCTTGGAGATAATATAACATCTCGCTGTAATTATACTCTTTCCATTTATCAAACTGTTTTCTTTCACATGTGCTGTTGGGTAGCCGGGGTTTATTCTTTAGGACAATACTGTGATTAATGGTCAATTACAGAATATATCATAWTTACCTCTCAAATCCAGTAGAAGGTTGCATTTAATTTGGCTTGAGAAGCTTCCTACTTTTATGCAATCTGTTTAGCAACCATATTATTAGGTTTTGTTGAATCTGGGGATTTTAATATTGTTTTTATTTTAATCTAATTAGGAATTTAGGATGTGACGTTGGYTCTTTTTTTCCTTATACATTCGCTCATACTTTATTTGTTTTCCTTTGTCATTGCAGACAAGATCCGCGGCAAAATGGGTGAAGGTATGTCTGGAGTGATAATGTGTTACTATTCAGGATGATTGTTTCTGTCATTGTTGATGGGTTGCTTAAAAATCATATCATATGTTCCTTCTCCAGGTACCTTTGGTCGGGTTCTAGAGTGTTGGGATCGTGAACGGAAGGAGATGGTTGCCATAAAGATTGTACGTGGTATTAAGAAGTATCGAGAAGCTGCAATGATTGAAATCGATGTGCTGCAGCAGCTTGGTAAACACGATAAAGGAGGCAGCCGGTGAGTTTTCTGTTTATGTTGCTCCTGCACCTTTGTGCTTGGGCCATTGACTGCTTTGTCATGGAGGTTTTTTTAGTTTGACTGCAGTGGTTAAATTGGTTTATTCCTTGCAGTTGTGTGCAAATAAGGAACTGGTTTGACTATCGTAACCATATCTGTATTGTAAGTATATAGTTGATTTAGAATGGATTTCCCCCAATTACACAAGTTTTGGGGTTAAGAATCATGAGTGAGTTGAAATGGTCTTAACAGGTTTTTGAGAAGCTTGGGCCAAGCTTATACGATTTCCTTCGCAAAAACAATTACCGCCCTTTTCCCATTGATCATGTCCGTGAGATTGGAAGACAACTATTGGAATGTGTAGCATGTGTGTACTAAAAAAATCTTCTCTTAGTTTATTGATTTTACTGTTATCTTCCTGACATTAGTACTATAGATACATATATATTATCGTGTTTCCCCAGATCATATTCTTTATTATCTTGGGGAAGGTATCATACCAAAAATTGACTGTCAAGTCTGGGTTTTGTTTTAGTCTAATCCATGACATTGAACTTTTCCAAAAATGTTGCAGTTATGCATGAACTTC
Organism: Bassia scoparia; assembly: GCA_008642245.1. Classification (NCBI taxonomy): domain Eukaryota; kingdom Viridiplantae; phylum Streptophyta; class Magnoliopsida; order Caryophyllales; family Amaranthaceae; genus Bassia; species Bassia scoparia. The sequence continues at coordinate 567,894 of SNQN01000004.1, read as the reverse complement.
ATCTTATACACACTGATTTGAAGCCTGAGAATGTGCTATTAGTGACACCAGAATTTGATAAGGTCCCTGATTACAAGGTCTGATTTTCAGCTACTCTCTGTGTTAACAGATTAGTGGTGCTTTGGTTGAATTTTGTTTTCTTCTGTGTATCTAACTTCCTATCTGATTTTATGTTGGTTCTTGCTACCTTATTCATTCTTAATAATGATCCACAGTAGTGTTAATGATTGTGTAATTTTTTATTGCAGGGTTCTTCTCGATCACCCAAGGATAGCTCATACTACCGAAAAGTGCCYAAGTCTAGTGCTATAAAGGTCATTGATTTTGGTAGTACTACCTATGAACGCGCGGATCAGAATTATATTGTGTCGACACGTCATTATCGTGCACCTGAAGTTATTTTGGGTACATCCTTAGTTAAACTCTTWGAAAATGTGTTCATTCTTTGGCAATTTGTCTTCCTATCTTTGCCAATTGTTATACTGAGTTGAAACCCTTTGCAGGTCTTGGTTGGAGTTACCCTTGTGATGTTTGGAGCGTTGGCTGCATACTCGTGGAATTGTGCTCAGTAAGTGTCCCTTCTAACTGTTAGGGGTGGATTTTCTTGTTTTATGTGAATACAATTCTTAGACCCTGTTTCCTTCTTTTTTTTGTAGGGAGAAGCCTTGTTTCAGACACACGAGAACTTGGAACATCTTGCAATGATGGAGAGGGTGCTTGGTCCATTGCCACAACACATGTTGAAGAGACTAGAGTAAGTGGCCTTTTCAAGTGTCAACTGTTATTAGACATGTGATTTGATTTTTAACCTTTTGATGTATAAACGTTGTTTGCAGTCGACATGCTGAGAAGTATGTGAGAAGAGGTAGATTGGACTGGCCAGATGGTGCCGCATCTCGGGAAAGTGTCAGAGCAGTGGCGAAACTGCTCCGCCTCCAGGTATGGGATGTTTGGTCAAACTGAATTCACAGTACTTCTGTGGCTTTGTTAATGTCTGTCTTCTATGGTTGCTGATTCTATTATTGATTGTTTTTCCTTCAGAATCTTGTAATGCAGCATGTTGATCATTCAGGCGGCGATTTTATTCATCTTCTCCAAGGTCTTCTTAGATATGACCCATTGGAGCGGCTCACAGCTCGTGAAGCCCTCCGACATCCATTCTTTATTCGTGATAACCTGAGGAGGTGAATAGCTGAYGAGGAGATCTGTTAATTTATTCAAGCATAGTGGAAGAGGACTTGCTTTCTCTAGTGGAATTTGTAATGGAATTCTTGTGTTGTTGAGTTGTAAATTTGCGGGATGAGAATGCAAGTTCTGCTTGTGCTGGTCGATTTAATATTAGCTTGGTTTGGCTGCTGTATCTTCTCAAATTGTAAATATTTTTTGATCACCAGTTGATAGATGTGTAGTGAGAAATGTTGAATTGATATGCTTTATATACTCGCAATAATAATTCTATTGTAGTCATTAATATTTTTACAACCCATTAGCTATCATACAATTCGGTTTTTCCATTCATGTCCAAATGCCTCTTATACGATCCACAATAAGTACCGTGGTTTTTCCGTGATTACAATTTACAGGCTGTAATGTTGTCCCTTGAACTCTGTTTTCAAGTTCAATATTCTTATTAAACCCTTTGTTAGTTCTCGGACAGTTGGAAATGATAGAACCTTTTAGTTTTTAGGGAAAGGAGTGGGAAAACGATGACAGATATTCATGCTCTGATTTTACTTCATATTCAAGAGATTATGCCAAATAGATGGAGTGCAGACATCGAAGGAGTGATGACAAAGGAACACTAGTGTCATTGGTGTGTTATTATCATTTGTCATGTGATCGTGTGTCTTTATCAGTTGCCAGTTTGCCACATCATGTTGCGAAAAAAGCTTTTTTTTTGGAAAATTTTGAAGAATAATTTAATTTTTGGGTTTTTCTACGTGGTACCCCTGAAAAAATGCATTTTCTATAATATATTCTCATTTTTTTACCCTTTTTATTATTCCCCTGAATTATATCATTATTCTACATTATCACCTTCATGATTTAACTTAACCGTACATAGTTAAGTTTATTTTTTTTTAAAAAAAACATAATAAATTAAAACAACACCCACCCCACCTCTAATCTTCCCATACAACCACCACACACTACCACATCATCTCCAACCTTACCAATGCTGTCCAACACCACCCTCACCACACGCCACAACCTTGCGAATCACCACCCCTACACCACCCTCGGAGACCTCCAATCGAACCCACTCAATCGAAACCCCCAATCAAACTCACCATGCATTCGACACCCCCTCCCCCCCAAAAAAAAAAAAAAAACCAAACCCCCACCTAATCAAACCCATTTCGCAACCCCAAATCAAACCCCAATCGAAATGAGGTGGAAAGCAGTGGTGGTGACGGTGGGCTGCAATGCGTGGCCGTGGATGGCAGTGGGAGATAGGTGAGGTGGGGTGGTTTGTTTTGGTTTTTTTGTTTTTTTTAGGTTAAAAAAATAATTAACCTTAGTTTTGCTAAATAAATCATGGAAAATTTGTCAAAAAAGACCTTTTTATATACATTTTTTGTGAAAAAACCTTTTAAAAAAATTTATGTCAAAAGGGACCTTAATCAAAAAAAAATTGTTAACAAAGACCTTGTTGGTGGTTTTGGCCTTTGACCACCCAACTCCGGTGTTGACCCTCCCATTCCCTCTTATTTGCACTCCAATTCACCCTATACACTCCACACTCCTTATTCCTCACAACAAATCAGGAAAAGAAGGGAAATTAGAGAAGAAACATAGCAAAATTGAGCAACACCTAGTTTTGGATTGTTGATTTGAAGAATTAGGGGGAGTGCAAAAAGGGCAAATTCGTTTAAATTGGACAAACGAAGAAGGCAAGGGAGGCAATAAGCGTGCATGCAATCGGAGATTAAGCTGCGTGATGGGTTGAGATTTGGGTTAGACAAATTGGGCAGTTTTTGTCTTTAATTTTGCTCCAGAGTATAGATGAATTTGAAGATGAAGACCAGGATGCTTTTGCTTCTTCATTGGTTTCCAACATTCCATTGTTGTGGTCGTCGTCAGTCGTTCTGAGATACAAACTACTTCCGCGACTACTGTCATAGAATGGTTGATGTTTTTGGGCCAAACTACTTTCTTAGGCACTTTGCAGGGGTTGCTTCACTTGCAAGAAGGGAATAGGAGTATGGAGTGAAGGGTGAATTGGAGTGCAATAAGAGGAAATGGAAGGGTCAACACCGGAGTTGGGTGGTCAACAGGCCAACCACCATTAAGGTCTTTTGTTCACAAAATTTTTTTTGATTAAGGTCCCTTTTGACATAAAATTTTTTAAAAGGTCTTTTTTCACAAAAAAATGTATATAAAAGGTCTTTTTTTGGCAAATTTTCCTAAAATCATTAATGTTATAATGTAGAATAGTTATATAATTCAGGGGTATAATAAGAGGGTAAAAAAATGGAATATATTGTAGAAAACGCCTTTTTTCAGGGGTATTGTGTAGAAAATCCTTTAGTTTTTTTACATCTATAAATAAATAACCTTTGTATTAAGGAGGATAATAAACAATAAGATGGTTATACTCATGTTTCTTTTATTTTTTAAGTTTACTTTTTACAAAGTTTTCACTTGATAAAAAATTGCGGAATACATATTAAAAAATTACGCACGAATATAACAAGATTCTATATGAAAACGTTGTTCCTTTGTTTACGAAAACTTTTTAATTTTTAACTTTCTCTTTCCTTGTATTCTAAAAACAAACGTAAAATTTTTTTGGGATAGAAGGAGTACAAAATTAGATTTATATGTTAGGTATATTCATTTACAATTAATAAGCTTTGACATTGATTTTCATGCTTAATTTTATGTGAAAATTGTACTCTGTACATAATATATGGGAAAATGTTTGGTTTACCCATTGGGTAAATTACCTACTTTTAATAAAGAGTAATGAATAGTGAATAAGTGGGATCCAACTCACTTGTTTTATTACTTTTATTAGTAATGGGTAAATTACCCATCGGGTAGACGTAGCAATGTCCATAATATATGTTAGCAATTAATATTTATTTGGTATATTCATTTACAATTAATAAGCTTTGAAATTGATTTCAAGAATTATGACTAGAATATGAATTTATTTTGGGTATGTTTCAATGGGAAATTATTGGTTCATCTCCGAGATGAACCAATATGCACTTATCTCCTGCCATTTTGGTAATTTTTGTGATTTATTTGTCCTATTTTGTTCACTTACATACATGTGATTACTTAAATAAAGTTTGACTAAATTACAATAATGGAATGAGATGAGTGTTTTTTGGTTCATCTCGGAGATGAACCTGTTAGTGCTCTGTTTCAATTCAGTTATGGCAATGTTCCGATTTCTGATATATTTTCCCCTCAATATTACAGGTCTGGCAAAGTTTCCATCATATCATCAGTGACGTATTAGATTCTCTCAGCACAACATTACCTCACGTTATTAATAATATGCTACTGTTGTTAACACAACATGGTCCTATGGTCTAGTGGTCAGGACATTGGACTCTGAATCCAGTAACCCGAGTTCAAATCTCGGTAGGACCTTTTTTTCCCAAATATTTTTTCTNTAATTAATTAGCTCATTTATTTTTTAAAAATTAAATTATTAGTAACTTACTTTTATGTAAGTGGTGTTTTGAAATTTTTAGGTGGATAGCACCTTCTTTTCCATATTAGAAAGGGTCAAGGTATTTGGTCAATTTAGTATTAATTGACATAATTTATGCATATAATTTTAATTTGTTTTTTTTAGTGAAAAATTTATGCATGTACCTTATTACCCTTCATTAAGGGTAATTATGTATTTTGAGAGGGGGGACACCATCTTCCTCCCCCCTTCTCTTATATAATAGAGATGAATAGTGAATAAGTGGGATCCAACTCACTTGTTTTATTATTTTTATTAGTAATGGGTAAATTACCCATCGGATAGACGTAGCAATGTCCATAATATATGTTAGCAATTAATATTTATTTGGTATATTCATTTACAATTAATAAGCTTTGAAATTGATTTCAAGAACTATGATTTGAATATGAATTTATTTTGGGTATGTTTCAATTCAGTTATGGCAATGTTCCGATTTCAGATATATTTTCCCCTCAATATTACAGGTCTCGCAAAGTTTCCATCATATCATCAGTGACCTATTAGATTCTCTCAGCGCAACATTACCTCACGTTATTAATAATATGCTACAGTTATTAACACAACATGGTCCTATGGTCTAGTGGTCAGGACATTGGACTCTGAATCCAGTAACCCGAGTTCAAATCTCGGTAGGACCTTTTTTTCCCAAATATTTTTTCT
>SNQN01000004.1:550929-562495 GCA_008642245.1 Bassia scoparia | reverse complement strand
AGTTCGCAGATCAGACCGAGGCCCAGATCCGGGGTGCAACGAAGTCCCCAACAAGTTACTTTGTGCTTTACTTTACATGCGAGATAGAAGGAGTACAAAATTAGATTTATATGTTAGGTATATTCATTTACAATTAATAAGCTTTGACATTGATTTTCATGCTTAATTTTATGTTGAAAATTGTACTCTGTAATCTAATATATGGGAAATGTTTGGTTTTACCCATTGGGTAAATTACCTACTTTTAATAAAGAGTAATGAATAGTGAATAAGTGGATCCAACTCACTTGTTTTATTACTTTATTAGTAATGGGTAAATACCCATCGGGTAGACGTAGCAATGTCCATAATATATGTTAGCAATTAATATTTTATTTGGTATATTCATTTACAATTATAAAGCTTTGAAATTGATTTCAAGAATTATGACTAGAATATTGATTTATTTGGGGTATGTTTCAATGGGAATTATTGGTTCATCTCCGAGATGAACCAATATGCCACTTCTCTCCTGCCATTTTGTAATTTTTGTGATTTTATTTGTCCTATTTTGTTCACTTACATACATGTGATTACTTTAATAAATTTTGACTAAATTACAATAATGGAATGAGATGAGTTTTGTTGGTCATCTCGGAGATGAACCTGTTAGTGTCTAGTTTCAATTCAGTTATGCATGTTCCGATTCTTGATATATTTTCCCCTCAATATTACAGTTGGCAAAGTTTCCATCATCATTCAGTGACGTATTAGATTCTCTCAGCAAACATTACCTCACGTTATTAATAATATGCTACTTGTTGTTAACACAACATGGTCCTAGTTCTAGTGGTCAGACATTGGACTCTGAATTCGGTAACCGAGTTCACAATCTCGGTAGGACCTTTTTTTCCCAAATATTTTTTCTTTAGACTTTGAAATCTCGTACGCCTTAATAGAACAATAGCATTGCCATGAAACATTTAGCCTAATAGAAACTGTGTTAGGTTTTAGTATTGCTTTAATGTGTTATACCATTTTGGAGAAGTATTTAAGTCATATTGTTTTAAAACTACCTTTGTTTGAATATTGAGTTTTTGAAATCATACTTTTAACTATTCAATTGTACATTATCGGGTTTTGTTCAAATTTAAAATTGTAAATAATCAATAGACTTGTATCGAAAGACGGTGCATCAAAGTTGGATACTTGGATGTAAAATAGAGCTTTTTATGTCAGATTTTATTATTAAGGATTGTAATTTGAAACTTTGGAACATTTTTTTAAGCATAAAATTGGTCTACATCGCAAAATTTGATATATTATTAGATTTCATACGACTTTTTTTATCAATAAAAATACAGCGAGATAAAGCTAAGTCTATGCTACTATTAATTTCAACTTTGACATTATTCCTCACAAAGTTTTTCCCTTTTCCACTAGAATGCTTTAGATGGAACAACATTCCATTTTGATAAATGTCAATACAAAAAGAAAAAATCCATTTGAAGGACATATTCCATACAAAGATTGTGAGTTATCAAATATGGAACAACTTGCGATTTCTCATTCTGTAGTAGCATTTAAAATAGGAGTGACATGTATACTCTTTCGTTATTTTATACATTTCTTTCGTTTCTTTTTAGCGTCAATAAAGGTATTTTCGCATATTTCAACGAAGAGATTTAACAATGTAATTGAGCAAATTTACAAAGTTATTTTAACACAAAGAAGTGCGATTATAATTCATTGTGTAAATTTTCTTTGATTAATTTACTCGTTTACATTGTTAAATCTATTCTTAAATACGTGAAAATTCATTTGTTGCTACTAAAACGGGAGGAAGTATTTTCTCAGGGAATGATGTGTCGTATACTCTTTGATTGATTTACGTATTTTTCTTTTATTGGATTGGTATGAAATATGAATTTGAATTATTCTCACTAATCGAACGGGTGTGAATATGAACTTTGATTCGTTGCACATGCACGAAAGATAGTGGAAATAATGATAATAGTTGAATTGGATTGTAGTGTGACGAAGTGTTATAACAGAAGCGATTAAATGCGAAAATAAACTCAGAATACAGAATACAGATTTCGGATTTTTTTTTGGAGCTAGGGTACAGTAGGAGTATATATATGACTCCCTAAACAGCAAACCCAAAAATGGCCAAGACAGAAACCCGTAGCGAGCCCCATACATAATTATACGAAGTGGGTGCACAACAGATTCAAGGCAAACAAGACACGAAGATGAATGGCTTAAAACACGTGCTCATCACACTTGTCGCATATGTTCTCACCCAACAATCCTTTTAATCTCTCCTCCCTTTTCCTTCTACCGCAAGTAAAATTGATTCGCGTCCAAATTTCAAATTCAAATGACTTCCATATGAGAGAGGGGGAGAGGTGATAGAGTATATAAACATTTTCGGGTTTCAATCAAAATATTAAATTTGTTGACACTTGAAATATGTTATATACGAAAGTAAATATCTGGTTGGATGACGGAGGAACCTTAGCAGATGGAAGAGGCATAATAACGTCAACTCGACCCATCTTGCATTCATTGTTCCTACTACAATAGAGTGTTTTTTTTCAAACTTATCAAACTTTTTTATGAAAGCTAATGGAAAAGTAATGATTATACTTCTTAGTATTTATTTGAACTATTGATACTATCTTAACTTATCTAAACTTACCGAGAGTGGGGAATAACTCAAGTGGTTAAATCTTTCATCCCGATTTCAGGAGAACTAAGATCGATTCTCATCACCACCCTTGTGCTCTTTTAGACAAAAAAAAGCTTATTGAATTTACCTGAATCTATCTTTATTATAAGTATTGAAAATAAGTCGAAAAGAACAATGCCAATAAATGTACAGATTGAACTCTATTTTGGTAGATTGTTATCAAACTCCACTGGATCCAAATCGAAAAGGGGATATATGCATTTGTGCACTAGAGTGTAATTCATACAAGGGGAGTCTGAAGGGGGAAGATCTGAAGATGCATTTAAATTTAACAAGTAGTGCTCAAACAATGCATTGACAAGGTATCGATTCTTGTCCATTGAATATGGACAATCGTGTTTTTTTTCCACTGCCAAAAGAAACCGAGAAAAGCAAAAGATTGAAATGGCCCAACTTATGCATGAAAGGATGTCTCTTGGTAATGTAACTGGACCATTATGATGCTTCTTTTGTGTTCAGTGACGGACCTACATTGGGGCATGGAATGGTCGATCAAGATTAGTAACTGGTTTTTAAATTTAGCGACCAACAATAATTTGGTCGCTAAAGCATGATAATTGAAAAGTCGTGAAAAACTTACAAAATACGGAGTAATTTATTTTGTTGAAGTAATTTATTTTGTTGAAGTAATTTATTTTCTAAGTTTTATACTTCCTCCGTTTTTTTTATGGAAACTTTGGGAATGACTCGGACTTCTAGGTAAAATTTGGTTGTGAGAGTGTGAAAGTGGAAGAGAGAGAAGCGTGTGGCATGTGATATTGAGAGATATAAGAATAAATGCAACGCAAAAAAAGAAAGAAAAAATAGTTTTACTAATTTGATATTTCAAAATTTGGCAAAAGTTTCCGGTAAAAAGAAACACAGGAAATAATAATGTTTTCAAGTGAGCCTTTTTAACATATTTGCAACTATTATTCAAATCATTCATTGATATTTTTTTAAACGATTTTAATAATTGATATAAATGGAGATTTCAATGATTTGAAACTTGTCATCTGGATTTGGAAAAGTGAAAAGTCCAAATCTAAAAATCAATATAAAAAAAGGGGAGGAGCGGTGACGAATATCAGACAGTGTGAATATTTTTCATCCACACAAAATGAACAAACTTTGAAAACATGTACACATGTGATTAATGTTTCAAATGGTTATATCGTGTGAGGCAGATCATATTTTAGAGTAAACACAAAACATGATTTTTTTTTTAAATAGATGTTAATAATTCATACCACGGATTACTTAAACCGCTTTATCATTCTTGACACTTTTACCTTACACTTTTGCCAATGCACAATTTACAAGTGAAAATTTTGACATGTTTTCAAATAGTTGTTCCAAACAAATCTAAAAATAACTTTATTACTTTTTACCTACTTTAATTACTCAAATATTAATGAATTACTCATTTCCAAAGTCAACTTTCATTACTTCACCCAATCTATTTACCCAGAATTATTTTTTTACCAAAAAAACCACTCATGTATTTACTGTTTTACCTAACTTACTTAACTATTTTATCTAACTCAATCAACTCTTAAACACCGAGTCAAATTAGTATGGAACATCTATTAAAAAACAAAGGGAGTATAAAAATTGGATATTAATAAACTATTTCTTAATACGATTCGAACAAGACCTCACTTGAATATATTCATTCTTATATATTAACGAGAATTTAAAAGATTCTCACTACTAATGAATAGAATCGATTTTCCTTATGGCCAATGACGGAGCTAGAAAATTGTGGGTGAGGGGGCGAAACCGAATACCTAGAAAAGGAAAAATAATTTTTTTTAACTATAAATGTCAATACTAGGGTTCGAATCGATGTTAAAGCACCCAATCACCCATGACTATCTTTTGTTTAAAAAACTAAGTCAACTTGTTTTATTGATATCACACTACATTAATTAATTAGTACTAATAGTTACCCCGGTAACAAAATTCCTACATTAGCTCTTGGTTTATTTTTCTAAACCAATCTAGGTGGGTTTGTCCATTTTGTTTTATTATACAGAGTAATTAATATGAGCTTATATTTGAATATTTACAAACTTATTTCAACTAATTTTGCAAGAGAATAAGACTCTAATTTTGTTGTCAAAAAAAAAAAATCTCATTTTGATTGTCTAAAAATCTGAATTTATTTCTATTATAAACATTAAAAAAATAAAAGAAATAAAATAATAAATACTAGTAATTTAGTAAAGAATAAAAGTAGAAACAATTTGTTTTCAAAAATAAAAAATAGGAACAATTTGTTTCCAAAAAATAATTGAACTCCTCTTTTTATTTTGTTCATATTCTAATTTGTTTCTACTTAAAAAAACAAAAACCCTTTTGCTTCACATTTTACAGGTTTTATCGTTCTTCTCCCACATAAATTTTCGCGCCTTTGTCTTCCTCCTCTGTTTCGCTTCTCTCGCAAATCCACAAWAATCYCCAGTTTTCTGCCATTGTTGCACGCATTTCTAGGTCACAAATTTCCCCAAATGAATTCAGCTCCATTCTCAATCAACCCTCTTTCACCTTCTTCATGTTGCTTCTCTTCAATCATAAACCCTAGTTCTAAAATCATCACTCCGACCCGCGTTTCCCTCGTCAAATTCACCCCCAAATTCGTGAAAAACCCTAATTCATCGTTCTATTGCAACTCCGCAATCACTTCGCCGCCACTCCGCGGCATCTCTGGTTCTAAATTCGACGAATTAATCGCCGAATTCAATCCGTTGACCAGCCCCGTTGACCGGCTCACGCACCTGATAGGATACGCCGCGAAACTACCGCCGTTGGATGAGGATGATCGGACGTCGAAGAACCGCGTGATGGGATGCACGACRCGTGTGTGGGTTGATGCGAAACTCGATGAAGAAGGGAGAGTGAGATTTAGGGCGTACAGTGATTCAGAGGTGAGTAGAGGGCTTTGCGGGTGTTTAATTTGGGTTTTAGATGGGTGTTTTCCTGAAGAAGTGTTGAATTTGAAGACTGATAAATTAGGGTTGTTGAATTTTGGGGGAATTTCGGGTGTCAATTCGAGGAATAATACTTGGCATAATGTGTTGATTAGTATGCAGAAAAAGACTAAAGCTTTGATTGCTGAGAAAAATGGCAAAAATTTGGGTGATCCTTTCCCTTCTTTGGTTATCTCTGCTAATGGCCTTTCTGCAAAAGGTAGCTTTGCTGAAGCACAGGTATAATTTATTTATCTTTACATAAGTTATGCACTTTTATATTTTAATTTTTTTTGTGATTTTGGTTTTTTTTGGTGATTGAGTGAATTATCTTTGGCATATTTGGTTCATGTTGATTTATTGTAGTTTGTCCAAAGATGTGAGCTTTACTTAGGCTCCGTTTGTTTTGAAGGAAAATAATTTTCATGGAAAATCATTTTCTAGGGAAAACAAAAGTTTTCCTTTGTTTGATTAGAGGAAAACTCATGAAGGAAATGAAAAATGTAATTGAAATGAAGGAAGGGCACGGGAATGAAAAAGGGAGATGTAACAAGTGGGGAGGAAATTGTGGCATTCCTTCTCTATAAAAGGAAAATGATTTTCCTTTTTCAAAGTGACATTTTCTCCTTTGAGAAAAATGATTTTCCACCTCTTTCCAAAACAAACAAAGGAAAACTAAAAGAGGGCGGAAAATCATTTTTCGGGAAAATATTTTCCGTCAAAACAAACGGAGCCTTAGAGTGTTTTAGTTGATGGCAATAAGTTTATGTAATCTATTGGGTGAACTTTTAATTACATGCCTTACATCTTGTTTATTCATAGCATCTGATCATTTTTTCCAGCTCCAATAGATTTTTTCCAGCTCCAATAGATCAGTGAAGCTTAACCTATGCACTGGGTTCATAGGTTAGAAAGTCCGATTTAAGAATGATTTTTTTTTGCAAGCAAATTAGGGATTAATATTTTTTGGACTATCTCTGTTAGTCTAAGGAGGGAAGTTTTATTAGAATGAAAACAGATATTTTTTATGCACAGCTTACTGTAGTGTAAATTTTATACATAGGTTGTTTTTTGTTAGGGTTGTCGGGTGCGCAGCGGAAGTGAAGATGTGTATTGAACTATTGATTGAGAAATATGAATGGAATGTTAATTGGAAAGATAATTAGTAGAAATGAACACAAGATAATGGAATGTGAAAGAAAGTAAAGATGTGCATTGATTGAGAAATATGAATGGAATGTTAATTGGAAAGATAATTAGTAGAAATGAACACAAGATAATGGAATGTGAAAGAAAGTTAAGATGTGCATTGATTGAGAAATATGAATGGAATGTTAATTGGCAAGATAATTAGTAGAGATGAACACAAGATTTTATATAATGACGAGCACTTTCATTCCACTATTTGAAAATAGGAGAGTACAACTTTCCCTTTAAGGGTTTGTATTACAATATAACTCTCTCTATATTTTGATTATTACAAATTATAGCGGATTTGTATGAAAGTAAATTTGGCGGAGTATTAAAGGAGGGTGTTTGTGTATTTCTGTGTGGCTCTTTGTGTTGTGTGGCTTCTTTGTTGTAGGCTTGATTGTGTTGTTCGTTGCTTATTTGTGCCCAAGTCACACATATTTATACTTGTATATGGCGATGCATGATAATTCTCTAGATTATATGCTTGCATGCGTGAAAATCTTGTTTCTAGAAGACCATTTTCTAGAGTTATCAACACAATACTTGATTTTCTTTGGCTAATCAAGTCCACTGCCATCTTTTTATACTAGAAGTTTCATGCCAATTCTTGATCATCATAGATCAAGTTCATGTATGAACTTGGGCCTTTTTTGTGCTACAAAATTGTGCCACAATTCCAACATTTATATTTTTTCAGTAGARTTTGATCTAATCATACAATACAATTAGATTAATGAAATTAAACAAACTTATAAATGTGCGCCGGAAAATGGATATCCTTTTTAGGCATTGAACTTCTCTTTAGCAGATTTGAAATAATTTACTTTTCATCTTTTGTTTATTGTAGATTTTTAATACTATTCTTTTGATTTCAGGCTAGATACTTATTTCCTAATGAATTACAAGTTGATGAACTTGTCAAATRTCTCGAAGAAAGGAACATTGGTATTGTTGCACATTTCTATATGGATCCCGAAGTCCAAGGTGTATTAACAGCTGCCCAAAAAAAGTGGCCACACATTCACATATCGGATTCATTGGTTATGGCTGATAGTGCTGTGAAAATGGCAGAAGCTGGATGCCAATTCATTGCTGTTCTTGGTGTAGATTTTATGTCGGAAAATGTCCGTGCAATTCTTGATCAAGCTGGTTATAATCAGGTAAACTTGAGAATTTATTTATTTGAAGATTYGTTTGATTTTTTGTGTAACATTTTCAGTTAACAAATTAAGAATATCAGCTGTGTTGAAAAATTTATAATATAAAGCATTAGAGAATTTATTTATGGTACACCACATATAAGAAGTGAAATTTTAAACTAGATTGAATTATTTGAATAAACATTTTGAAAATAAAAAGAAAAAGAAAAATTATCGACTTTTCGTATGTGATATATAGTTAGATTAATTCCGTATTTTATTTGATTTTATTAAAGTAAAAAACTAAAAACTATGAATTCGAGTTAATACTAACCAAAGAGATTAGTTCATAAAGCCCACAAATTACAACAACCGTGTCCAATGATCCATTTTTTTTTCTAAGCTGCCCATTCATAGAAAATATGCAGAATTTATRAAAGGCTATCATTGATGACACTCTTCTTATAGATCTTAGCCTCTAATCAGTATTTCAGCAGCCATCTTCTTTAAGTAAATTGAATTTTTTTAACTTCATTCAAATGAATATATATATATATGCATAATGAATGAGAAACCCACTTGAAAGTTGACACATGTCCCACTTCCTAGTTGTTTAAAAAGCAAATATTCCTCTTCATGTACTTTGTAATTTATAAAAGACATGTGGCTGTTTTAAATCGATTTTTTCATTTTGTCATTCTAGCACATCCCTCCTTGGCAATATGGCTTATTCAGGACTTGGTTACTTTAATTTTAAGAAAACTAAAATTCAGTAAAACATACTAGGCCTATGTACAATACTATGTCAAATCAGAAATAATCAATTTTGATGAGCAAAAAATATTTCAGCTTAGTAAAAATGAAGTTAACTAAACAGGGCRTTATGCAGCACCCTAAACCATCTAATTTGAGTTASGCTTCGACGAAAGTATGCTTTTATCAATTTATCTACTGTATTGCAATAAGGTTTTAAGAAAACATTTTTTGCCAGATGCTTCAATTTTAGTAATACTCGGGTGAATGCTTTTATAGGTTGGTGTTTATAGGATGTCTGATGAACGAATTGGTTGCTCGTTGGCTGATGCTGCAGCTACTACAGAGTATATGAAATATCTTGAGATTGCCTCTTTGTCATCGCGTTCATTGCATGTGATTTATATAAATACTTCACTGGAGACAAAAGCCCACGCTCATGAACTTGTACCAACTATAACATGTACTTCTTCCAATGTTGTTCCGACACTTTTGCAGGTTGGTCTGGATGTTGAATTCTCTTTYTGATGATTTTTGGTATTTGCTTCCTTTTACTTGTGCTGTTGCTGTTTCCTTTTTGTATACTCCCTAAGTCAGTCTGTTCTGATTCTCCTGTTTGATGTATCACGTATGCACATAATTTCTGGTGCCTTTTTTTTTTTTTTCCCTTATTGTTGTGGCTTCTAACTGCAGTTTGGCTTCCTTTTCATCCACATCTCTGTCTCTTTTATAGGCATTTGCAGATATTCCTGAGCTGTCAATTTACTATGGGCCGGATTCCTACATGGGTGCCAATATTGCAGAATTGTTTCAGCAGATGACCATGATGTCAGATGAAGAAATTTCAGCAATACATCCGCAACATACTAGAGACTCAATTAAATCTTTGCTTCCTCGCTTGCACTACTTCCAGGTTCTTACTATATGCTTTGTGGGCTTCTAAAAGACTTCTTTGAATATGAACATTGTTTTGATTTATAGATGCTATGATACCAATTCAGTGTAGCCCTTGATGTTGCTGCATCACTTGTCATCTTCAATTTCTWTGAAGATTAATCCATTGATCGATATGATGCTTATGTATCAATTTTAGACAGGRAGCTAAYGAACCYRTGCTATTTAAAAATGCTCAATTATAGGATTAGCAAATTACTGTTTTGTGTGGCTTGCATGCTCAYGTATGTTTGTATCCACAAGGCCATCAGTGTTCTGTGACTTCTGTGAGTATAGAAATGGAGTGCTTTCCTTCTAAACTTTGTAACCTAAGATAGCTTTGATGCATCAGGATGGAACCTGTATTGTACATGACCTTTTTGGAAACGAAGTTGTGGAGAAGATAAACGAGATGTACGGTGATGCGTTCCTTACTGCCCATTTTGAGGTTCCTGGAAAAATGTTCTCKTTGGCAATGGAAGCGAAAAGACGAGGAATGGGGGTAGTAGGCTCCACCCAAAACATATTGGATTTTATAAAATTGAAGCTACAAGAGGCTTTGGAAAGAAACACTGACGACCATCTCCAATTTGTCCTGGGCACGGAATCCGGAATGATTACTTCCATTGTCGCATTAGTCAACAGATTGTTGACGTCTGTAGAACCAAAAAGAACAGATATAAAAGTTGAGATAGTATTTCCTGTATCATCAGATTCAATGACAAAAACAACCGAAACTCCTTGTGGCAGCTCAAATTCATCAGTAGTTGAAGATCCTTTAAAGCTAACTGTTGTGCCTGGAGTTTCTAGTGGGGAAGGATGTTCTATCCATGGAGGTTGTGCATCTTGTCCTTACATGAAGGTCAGTTTCTCAATTCGTTACGCTTTTTTTTTTTAAAAAAAAAAAACAATGTTACAGTATATTTGCTTAAGCTCTTCTCCGAACTGGTATTTTTATGAATAGAGAGTGAAAGTGTGAAACTGTGAGAGACTGGTAGTGTTTTATGTGAAKTTGGRTTCTCACATTTGCGCATCTGATCTAATGCTTCCCCTGCTCTGCAGATGAATTCTCTCAGTGCGCTTCTAAAAGTTTGTCAAAACTTGCCTGACAATAGAAACGTTCTCTCCGCTTATGAAGCTGGACGATTCAGCTCACAAACAGTGAATGGAAGATCAGTAGCTGATGTTGGGTGTGAACCAATCCTTCATATGAGGCACTTTCAGGTTATTTTCATTTTCTGTCMTWGTATGGATTGAAGTTTCGATGAATATTAWTAYTGTATTATATTGCATCAGAAAAGTCTTGAGTATAGYTTAAATATTGATTCTGATGTATTTACAGGCAAACGGARAACTACCAGAAAAACTAGTGCACCAGATCTGTTACTCAAATATTAACGGGAAGCCAGWATCATAAACTTGAAGAGCCTGTGACGTCATATGTATCGAGGTTGGAGAGGTGCTGCCRCTCAAATCGGTGAGCTATATATTCAATTTTGTCCGATGAGAATGTATTACCCAATTTACCATACACCTAATTATGTTGCAAAAGAGTACTCCGTAACATGTAAGATGTTATTGTTRTTGAATGGTTTGGGAACCAAACCATTTCTGTTCTTTTTGGTCGGTTTTTGTTTCCGATCTCTCTCTCTCTTTTTCCTTGGACGGAAAATGGGCAACAGATTGATTTGATTTAACTGTAATTCACCTTCATAGTCCAATTTTTAGATCTCTAGGATTATAATTCGAGCTCAGCTAATAGATTGTACATGTGATCAAACTCTAGGTTCATTTATGAAACCTATATTATTGGCTTCGGCATCCTTTATCGTTCAGCAAGGATTCATTCAAGGCTGTAAGTA
>SNQN01000004.1:506057-542539 GCA_008642245.1 Bassia scoparia | reverse complement strand
AGATCGTCACACTTAATTTTTAGCCTTTTCTCAGTTATGCATTCATTTTTTGGACATAGTTTACTTCATAAAAAGTTGTAGATCTCGAAAAAATACACGAAATAGCTTAAGAATCACGTGATTTGGAGTTGTTTTCAAATAATTATGCCTCCGCAAGTTTGAAAATCTGAAAGTGGGTAGTGATTCGCAAACAAATCCTAAAAAGTGGGTAATTATTTTAAATAAAAAAAAAACAATCCGAGTAGTTGTTTTCAAAAGTGACTAAAAATTGGATATTGTTGACAATTTACCTTTTTTTAATTAAAAAACATAATAAAACGACTTCGGCGGGTTTCTCGGCATGCAGCCCATAAGCCCGGCCTAAAGGTCCTAACCTGCTTGAGTCCACGTTTTCCCACTAACCAAAGCTGTTGAGTGTGGCGTGAATTCGTGATCACCTATTTCGAAACGCAACACCTCATTCATCCTCTTCTTATGCGCAACTAATCGACTAATCTCTTTTTCAATCTCACACTCTCAATTTTTCCAAGGTCCAATTTTTATATAATTATCATAAATTTTTTGTATGTGAAACGGATTCATGTTAGCATTACCTTTCATTTTGTTTGGTTCTCGATTTCAATTTCCATTTGTTAGGCATGTCAAACTACTGGAAAAAAAAGCAAGTTTTTTCTTTGAATTTCGACAATCTTGACTTTTTATGCATATTCATGGCTAAAAATATTGTTACTTGGCTGCTCTAGACCCCATTTCAGCATTTTTGCACTAGCTTGACATTGTAATCTTAGACGCGTTGATATGTGGATTTAATGCAAATTGAAGACTTTTTATTTTTGATCAGGACACACAGCTTCTGATTGAATGGGTTTGGTCAGTGCTCAAGGTAAACAGCCCCTCTTCTCCTTCGGGGTTATATCGGATGTTCAGTATGCTGATATCCCTGATGGACGGTCCTTCCTCGGTGTGCCTCGATACTATAGACATAGTGTACATGTGTTGCAGAGGGCAGTCCAGAAATGGAATAGCCTTCAACATCTAAGTTTTGCTGTCAATTTTGGTGATATTGTTGATGGATTCTGCCCAAAACACCAGTCTCTAGATGCTGTAAAGATGGTTGCTTCTAAATTCGAGGAATTCAATGGCCCTGTATACCACATGATTGGCAACCATTGCCTGTATAATCTCTCCCGTGAAAAATTACTCCCGCTATTAAAGATTCCTAGTGTTAATGGTAATGCTTTCTATGATTTTTCACCAGTACCTGGTTATCGACTGGTTGTTCTTGATGGCTATGATATTAGTGCCATTGGCTGGCCTGAAGATAATCCGAAATCAGTGGAAGCTATGAGATTGCTGAAGGAAAAGAATCCCAACGTAGATAAAAATAGTCCTGTTGGGCTTGTAGGCGTTGAAAGAAGGTATCTGAAGTTTAATGGTGGTGTKGGKAAGGAACAAATGGAATGGTTGGATAGTATCCTCCGAAATGCAACTGATTTGAAAGAGACAGTGATCATCGGCTGCCACCTGCCTCTAGATCCTGGTGCAACAACTCCGGAAGCACTGCTATGGAATTACAATGAAGTGATGGATATTATTCACAAATATAATTGTGTGAAAGTTTGCATTGCTGGTCACGAGCATCAAGGTGGTTATTCGATAGATTCCCATGGAGTCCATCATCGTGTTCTTGAAGCAGCCTTAGAGTGTCCTCCGGACTCAGATGCATTTGGATATATAGATGTTTATGAGGACAGGATATCACTTGTTGGATTCGACCGAATGCCAAGCACAGATATAGTGTTTGATCCTTAGCTTTATAAAATTAAATTTCTTACCCCTATGGCACATTGTACCAGATTGATGCAGACATCCTGAGTACCGGTGATCTGTGGATGAGTTCTTGATAACGAAATTCTTTGAGGCCATTAAGTGTCTGATTACTATGAATAAACTGGTTCTGATCATTCAATACATGTCTCTGTTTTCTCGCCGGTACTTATTTACAGTCCATGGCCATTTTTTTTGGCATGAAATAAGGCATATGTTCAGATCATCGAAGCGATGAAGTCTAATACTTCCTCCGTTTCAAAAAAAGTGGCAACAATTAAATTTTTACGTGTTTTAAGGAAGAGATTTAACAATGTAAATGATCAAATTATTCAACGTAATTTTAACACAAAGAAGCTATAATCTCATTTTTCTTTGTGTTAGAATTAATTTGGAAAATTTATTCGTTTACATTGTTAAATCTTTTTCTTAAAATACGTAAAAATTTATTTGTTGCCACGTTTTTGAAAAGAGGAAGTATGTATATCGCAGATGTGTACATCAGCTCTCCTATTAGAACAAGTTTTGGCCGGTACTTATTTAGACAGTCCATGGCCATTTTTTTTGGCATGAAATAAGGCATATGTTCAGATCATCGAAGCGATGAAGTCTAATACTTCTTCCGTTTCAAAAAAAAAGTGACAACGATTAAATTTTTACGTGTTTCAAGGAAGAGATTTAACAATATAAACGAGCAAATTATTCAACGTAATTTTAACACAAAGAAGCTATAATCTCATTTTTCTTTGTGTTAGAATTAATTTGGAAAATTTATTCGTTTACATTGTTAAATTTCTTCTTAAAATACGTAAAAATTTATTTGTTGCCACGTTTTTGAAAAGGAGGAAGTATGTATATCGCAGATGTGTACATCAGCTCTCCTATTAGAACAAGTTTTGTATGATAATATGAGGGAATGAGGGAATGTGCTCATTGTTGTCTGCTCATCTCATCAACACACACCATCCTTATCGTCAACCAATTATCATATTATTTTCGAAGCATATGCAATTTAGGCTACGTTCTCTTCACCTAAAGAAAGTACTCCCTCGTTATTTTAATTGTTACATTCGACTTTTTTCGCTATTGATTTATAAATTCAAGTTTAGATAAATTCAGGTCTAATAAGGTAATGAGAACGCATTCTTAATTTGTAAACCTATATATGTGATGAAACTCAGTGGCAGACCACTTGTGTGGTTGACCCCACTTGAAATCTAATATAGTGGAATTTTACTATAAATTTGTGAGATTTTGTCGATATTTTTAGTTTAATTTAACTAATTGACTTCATATAAATACACTTTATTTTGACCCCACTATATATTATTTTTAAATCCGCCACTGATGAAATTGCATCATGTAATAATAGTAGTACATCAATTACGTCATTTTAAAGGTAGCAAATAAACTATTGCAAATTTGCAATAATTTATGTCGTGTTGACTTTATGCACCCACCTCATTCTCATAAACAGCGTTGACTTTTGAGATGTTGACTCTCCAAATTCACAAGAATCAGCAAATCCACCATAAATAGAAGCCAAGAGTTCATATCATTGATACAATTCGAGCTTTATAAAGACTGAAAAGTCATTTACTTTGGCAATTGTTTGTTTGAAGTTGTTGTTAAACTTTTTTCAAATTATATTATGTGAATCTTTCGAATGGTGATGGTTACAATATCTTAATTTGAATAGGTAAAATACAGGGCAATTGTGAATGTAAATCATCATCATATCGAATGTAAATTCAATTACAAAGTACTTAATATAAGACTAATTAAGATTGTTGATTAAGATTTATCGTTTGTTTGAATTGTTTGTTACTTTTTTTCAAATTATATTATGTGAATCTTTCGAATTGTGATGGTTACAATATCTTAATTTGAATAGGTAAAATATAGGGCAATTATGAATGTAAATGATCATCATATCTTGTAAATTCAATTACTTAATATAAGACTGATTAAGATTGTTGATTAAGATTTATCTAATGTATGAATTTATAATAAACAACTCCCTCAGTTTCATAATTGTTTGTCACGAATTTTCGGATACTTTATTTAGGTCAAATTTACGCAAATTTGATCGTCGTTAACTATCAATAATAAATACGTTAAAGGTAGCATCTTAAGGTACTTACATTGAAGTTTGGATAACACATTAACACTATACAAATAACAAACAAATGCAAGTACAATTCTATACAAACATCAATTATTTAACCCACCATATTTAACTAGATTGGACATGGAACATGGAGAATCGGTTGTTAACTTTGGCTTTTTGGTTGCTATATAGACCCGACCTATCTCATGTTTACCGATGATGAGATCCTGACCTAATTGTAAAGACTAAGGCTCTACGTACAATAGATCATAAGTTCGAATCCTTTCACCCAATAGTAAATTGTACAGTTACGATGATTCATTTTTCATCAATTTTTTAAAAAATACAAAAATTCACAATCGATAAATTTTTCTTTTTTACCAAGTCTAGCAATGAGTTGTATATTCGCTTGATTTATATAACATATGTGAATGTGTCATTTTTATGGAGGATGACGAATGACTTTTAAAATTTAAGCAATAATAATCAATGTTAGTTGTTAGACTTGCATTGGTTGCATCTAAAACAAACGCAAAAATCACTTTTACGATGGCCATTTGTAATATATTAAGTAGTGAAGATAGCCCACACTTTAATGGTAAAGTTGCAATTAGTGAGACGCCAGCAACTCTTAACGTTAAATCCAAATAGCTACCTTAATCCTCTAATCTCGTATTATATTAGCGTTGAGGTTGATCATTAGCATCATCAAAACTAATCCATCTACTTACCTCGTACGAACGTTCTCTTTTCCATAATAAAAAGTTACGTAGTTCGCATCGAAACATGAATTCAAAAAAAAAAAAAAACAATTCATCGCGGACGATCAATATTCTATACCAACCATGTGCAATTATTATACTCTTTAGCTTAATCTAGTTGTGCCCTGCAAGACAAAGTCTTCTTCTCTTCTTCCAATCTGCTCAAGTCACGTCTTCCCTCTCCACAATCAGAGAAAGTAATATACGACTTATATATGTGTTAAGTTCAGCTTCGTCAATCATATACCCATTTCACATTAAATTTATGCTAATTCGGATTAATTACTTCATCTTTATTCATGTTTGAATCTAAATGAACAATATAAACCTAGGGTGCTTATGAGCTGGTAGCTCGCCGCAGCAGCTCTGTATCGACTCGGTTAAAACTCACAGATCCAACGTTCGACCCTCCGAATTGGCATCCTGCTCGCCACCTCGAATACAAGCTCGAAACTCGATAACCTCGTTGACACAGAAATCAAGTAAAATTCTCCACTCAATGTCTTTCAAATGAACTTTCCTTTTCAAATATCAACACTTAATAAAACTAAATTAATAAACTATAAAAATAATTAATTATTTAAAGAATTGAAAATATAGTCAATGATTTTTCTCRTAAAATGTGGATTTCATGAGGACTAAACCATTAGATGAGCAGCTCATTATCGACTCGGCTCGAAAACTAACGAGCACGAGTCGAGCACCCCCCAACTCGTGATCAACTCGCTCGATATAACACAACACGATAGAACTTTGTTTAGATTTGTTATTTATCTTCATTAGAATATTAAGTTTAGATATGTACATGTCTAATAAGGGATTTTCAAAAAAAAAAAATTGAGGTCCATCAATCAATACAACTATAAAAATTCACGTTAAAATAAGATGCATGCATGCATGCATGCACACTAGCTAGTGTTATTTCACATACTTACGTTAACTTTTTTTTTTTTTTTTTTTTTTTTTTTTAATATGTCATCAGTTCTTAGAGCCGGAGAAGACACAATCACGGTACGATGGGGGCTGAATCAAACCTCGAGAATCAACGACTCGAGCTACAAAACAATAAAAGTGAAGCTATGCTACGCGCCGGTTAGTCAAGAAGACAGACCGTGGAGGAAGACCGAAGATGACTTATCTAGGGATAGAACATGCCAAAAAGTTATAACATCCGAAACTTACTCCCCAAGTAACAACACTTTCACTTGGACTATTGGAAGAGATATTCCAASTGCAAAATATTTTGTACGTGCTTATGTTTTCGATCAAGACGATAACGAAGTGGGTTATGGCCAATCAACTAATGCTCAGAAAACCTCCAACCTCTTCTCCATTAGAGGTATCAAGGGCCGAACAACCTCGATCGATATTGCATCGGGTGTTTTCTCTGGTTTTTCTGTGCTTTCCTTGGCCTATTTCTACTACAGGGAGAAGAGCAAGTCCAAGAAATTAGCCGCACAAGCAAATTAAATTGATTCAAGGTGATTAATTAAAGATCAGTTTTCGACCCCCTTAATTAGTGAGAATATGTGATAAATGGCGCTCATGAGAATGAATTTGTGTGTAAATTTTGCATATTTTTATATATGGTCATGCATKTTACTTCATCTTCAAAATATGTTCTCTTCTTTTCAAATTTCATATTATTACCATTCAAACAAATTTTTTGAAATGGTAATACATAATAATGAAATTCTATCGAGAAAAGAAGATATTTTGATGTACTAATAAGTACCACGGAGTAATTATATATGAGCATATATAAATTAAAATTCATTCTCATGACCACCTTTTATTATTATACACTTCTCATTATATTAAGAGAGTTTTCAATGTTTGATATAACCAATTAGAAGTTGATAAATAAATCCTTTTGGATTATATAAATATGTATTGTGATTTACTTTTGTAATTTGGGAACTTTATTTGCCTGAGTTTCCCTAAATATTTTTTGAGTGTTTAAAGAGCCACAAGAGGTGGGGATGAGAATCGATCMYAAGATTTTCAAGAAATCGGGAGAAAACTCTAACTGCCTGAGCAATCCCTCACTTTCAGTCTCGATCAGTTTCCATATATATGATATCACAATTTCATATGCTTTATATTAATTATGTACGTGCATATTAGCAGACTAATATTAGTCACAATACAGGGTGCAATGGAATAACTAACCATGCCATAATCCAAGTTTCCTGGAGTGCACCAATAATTTAAGGAGGTACGTTGATTGCCTAGGACAATTGACCATACACCAAAAAATTAAAAAGACCTATCATATATTCATATATATTCATCAAATTATTAAATTCGAAATATTATTACAATTGATACCTTTTGATAGTGATATTTGTTGTTTTTTGTGTGAATCATAGATAAGAATCGTAGAAATTACCTAATAATTATACTTTATAAAAAATAACCCATCATAGTTAGATGTCCGACTGAATGAATTGAATATGAATGTAAGTAAACTAAGTTAAGATTAATCAGGTAGGAATACATGATTAAAGTTAAATTAAAGTAATTTATATTGGATCAGTTTCCGACATCTTCTAACAAAAATTATTGATCCAAATTTATAAAACTTATTATATATGACGGTGTATATTAAATAAAACATGATATTAATATATCGAGGCGATTCGATCAACTTAGATGGATCAAATTATGTTATGTCCCATTTTGCGGAGACAAAATTATTAAAGATTCATTTCGAATTGATAAGAATGCTACTTCGATGATATAGATCAAGACTCCAATAAGTATCTACTATCACCTTATAAATATATTATACTAATTATAAATAATTAAGATGGCTATTAAATAATTAACTAAAGAACAAGGGTTAGTTGGTAAATAATAAATTTGTGATGATCTTATATAAAGACAAATAACAAAGAGGTTGACTAATTGGCTTGTCGACATCCTACGACATCCAAAAGCTAATTCGAAAGAATTGTGTGCGTTAATGGTGGATTTAACTACAATCGTCCTTTTTGAATTGTGTAATTGTAATTAATTTGTCGGATTCAAATTATTAAGAAATAAAAATATAGTCGTACACACATTTTTCACTTCGTTTTTAATAGAGCATGACTAGTAGTGTGATGACATCATCGAAATTAAGCCGTAATTAAGACATGTGTAATCCGTAAGTGAACGTGAGTGAAAAATAACTTAAATTAAGTGTTAAATTTTTCTCCACATTTTGATTATACTGGAATAGATTCTAAACAGATATACAAAAGTGAATTTACATCATAGACATAATCTCAAGTTAAATTCTACGTAATAAATTAAAAAATTGTGTTGGTTGATCAATTTTTGGCGTGATTATGATGGGAAATCCTATTAGTTGGACACTTAATAATCTATTAAGTTCTTGCATTATGTCGATTTCATCCCTCTTGTAGAAGTATCGATATGTTTGTCTTGTAGCTTGTTGCCAAAATAAGTCTAACTCTTACGGAGTACGGAATTATATATATAAACATGCAAATAAATTAAAAATACAATAAATAAAAATTAAATATATAGTATAGTCATTCAATGATCTCACATTCATATTCTATATTTTACATAAAATTTGTTATAACGTCACCCTCTTCAAAGTGTTGATTTTTTTCACACCCTAATCATATAGGGTTTTTTGGGTCAGAAATAATTTTTCTTCCATCTCTTTTGCCTAACCCCTTTAAATATCCCATTTCTCCTCGATTCAACAACTCTAATTAATTAATCAATAAATTCTCATTCAACTCAAAAATGAGGAGAAAGGATGATTTAAAGGAGTTTAAACAAGGGAAATAGGAGAAAGGGAAAAGGGCAAAAAGATGAAAAAGGTGGGTTTAAATTAAAGCAGTCTTGTGCGCCTTCGCATATACAAAGTGTTATGATTTTTTATGGTTTAGTTATTATTTGTCCATAAATTAATCTTGCAATCAATATCAAAAGTATTCAAATACAATTCAATAGCATGGTTTATTAGTTATGAATTATTTGGGTGCATTTGTAGCACAGTAACTTTTGTGAAATCTTTTCGATCAAATGTTATCTTGAAAGAGGAAAAGAGGAGTGAAAAAACAAATAAACAAAACTTGATCTGAGGTGACTATAAATTTCGATTGGGTCATTTCGACAACACCTATCTGTTTTGCAAGAATTTCTCGTACATGTTAAGGGTCATGGGGATAACCCATCCTAAATTCAACCCCAAATATTTAGTGTGTGCATGTGTCAGCCATCGCGCGTTCGATCAAATAAAGTCTATGAGTTCAAAGGGAAAGTCTTCAAAACTTAATACCATCTAGTTTTGGCCCCTAATTTTTCATGCCATCATATATGTTTTTAGAACCAGACGGAAAGTCTTTTTTCGAATTTTTAAACAAAAATCGGATCGGAGGCTTTATATTCATGAATTAATCCACGTTTCCCCGGCCCCCCTTAGAATTGTCATATTTTTGAATAGAATTTMWACCACACTTTAWGGGTCATGGGGGATGGCTCAGCCCCTGACCAATTTTCAGCTCCAACTCATTTTCATGAGCTATAATCCACGATTTTAGCCCATAGAATCGTCATTTTGGCGATCGTCTTAGTTTTGTCAAAATTTTCTCACATACCWYAAGGGTCATGAGTTTCATCCTCAAACGACGAGTATTATTCCTTTCACGTGCGATTCAATGACTCGAAGTTTAMTTTGATCGTTTGTGGCCATAAAAGTCACCTCTAATGYGCTATTTTTTTGTCTGATATTTTGCGTGGCTTGATTATAAGGTTGGGGGAATAAACCAAACAAGCTTCGRAAATTTCAAAAAAATGTCCGAAAACTCATTTTCATGGGTTATAAATCCTATAATCCACGTTTGTARCACCAAGAATCGTCGTTTTAGTGAACATCTCAATATTGCTCCAAATTTCTCATACACCTCTAGGGTCATGGGAGATGACCCCCCGCAAAGTTTTAGCCTCAAATGACGAGTATTGTGCCTCCCACGAGCGATTCAATGACTTAAAGTTTGATCGTTCACGGCCTAAAAAGTCGCCACTAATGCCCTATTTTTGGCCTCATATTTTGCGTGGCTTCATTATATGGATGTGGGAGCCAACGATACAAGTTTCGATTGTTTCGAAAAAATTGTCTGAAAGCTCAATTTTGTGAGTTATAATCCACTTTTTTAGCCCATAGAATTGTCATTTATCGTCTTTTCGGTGATCGACTCAATTTTCCCCAAAATTTCTCATACACCTTAAGGGTCATGTAAAATGCCCCCTCGCCAAGTTTTAGCCTCAAACGACGATAGTGTAYTGTTATGCCTTCCATGAGCATTTTGGCACCTAGAAGTTTGAGTGTTCKCTGTTGTTAAAGTCACCTCAAATGTCCATGTTTTGGCCCCATAATTTGTGTGGTTTCATTATATGGTTGCGGGAACCAACCGATRAATTATTGAAAATTTCCAAAAAGGTTGGTTCGAAAATTACATTTTCGTGATGTATAATTCATGTTTTTGGCCCCGAAAATTGTCGTTTAGTAGTTGTCCATCTTAGTTTTGCACGAATATTTTGTCAGAACTTAAGGGTCATGAAGGCATGACCTTCAAAATTTCCAAGCCATTAAAAACGGTGAGTTCTGTGTCTTCGATCCCAAGAGTGTTTCAACGGCTGAAAGTTTAAGCATATGCGGCTTATAAGACAAGTACACCTCAAATGTCCTAGTTTTGACGACCCTACTTTGTGTGGCTTCATTATATGGTTCTGGAAACAACACACAAAATTTATGACAGTTTAAAATAAGTTGGTCTGCAAACTCATTTTTCGTGATATATCCACATTTTTAGAATCATGTTTCGGTGACCGTTTCAATTTTTGCCGGAATTTCTTCCACGCTTAGTTTTGGGGGGATGGATCGGACTATACTAAGTTTCAGCCCCAAACGATGAGTTTGATGCATTCCACGAGTGTTTTGACAATTGGAAGTTTGAGTATTTTAGGTTATAAAAGTCCCCTCAAATGTCCAAGTTTTGTCCCCACATTTTGGTGCTTCATTTATGGTTGTGCGACAAACACAAAGAATTTTTGATAGTTTTAAAAAGTTGGTCCGAAAATCTCATTTTCATGATGCATAATTCACGTTTCGCCCTTAAAATTGTGTTTTGTGTCCATCTTAATTGCTCGATTTCTTTCGTCACACATTATGGTCATGGGATGCCCCTTGCCTACTTTTAGCCCAAATGGTGAGTGTTGTGCCTCCCACGAGCAGTTTTTCAATAGTTGGAAGTTTAAACGTCTGCGGCCTTAAAATTCACCTCAAATGTCCTAATTTTCGCCCATATTTTGTGTTGCTTCATTTTATGGTTGTGAGAACCAACAAAGATTTGTTTTTACAATTCCAAAAAATTTAAATTTGGTCTGAATGCCTCATTTTCGTGATGAATAAGCCACGTTTAAGAATTGTCGTTTCATGAACCGTCTAGTTTGTCTGATGATATTGTTATTATTGCCTGCAAAATTGAATAAGGGTCATGGGGATGACCCTCGCCAAGTTTCAGCCCCAAACAACAAGTGTTGTGCCTCCCATGAGTGTTTCAACGGTTTCTCGTATAAACTTGGAATGTTGTGTCCATGCAGACTTAATTTTAGCTCAAATGTTTTAGCTAGTTTTTGCCCCATATTTCATTATATGTTTGTAAGAAGGAACCACAAAATTTTCGGCAATTCCAAAAAAGTTGGTCTAGAAACCTAATTTTCGTAATGTAGAATCCACATTTTTGTCCCCTGGAATCGGTCGTTTCGCCTCTCACTTTTGCTCAGAACTTTTTCACGAGCATTTCAAACGACTGAAAGTTTAAGCTTTTTTGCGGCCTTAAAGGTCACTTCAAAATGTTTAGCTTTGGCTCATATTTTGCATGACTTCATTATATGTTTTCTGGAAACCAACCACAAAATTTTCCGTCAGTTCAAAAAGTTGGTCCGGAAACGTTTTTTTCGTGAGCTAGATATAGTATTTGAAATTGAGCCATGGAAATTGTCATTTTTGCCGACCGTTTTAAATTTTTCAAAAATTTGTTCCACAAGTTATGGTCACATATGATTGATCCTTGAAAATGCCAGCTCCAAAACAAACTTAACTCTCAAGTTCCACTACAACGTTCTTGTTTAACTATCCTAGCAGCGATTGACAAACAAAGGAGCCAATTGAATCACTCAAATTGTCGTCATTTGCACATCAAATTTTGCGCGACTTCTTCATTTCACCATTAGAACTAAAGTAAAGTTGTTGGCCATTTTTTGAAAAAATCACCTCGGAAGTTTATTTTTCGTGAATTATATAATCTTTTTTCAGCGAAAATGACGTCATTCCGAACCCCGTCTCATTTCTCCCCAAAAATTTGCTATAGACTTAGGACAACATATGACAATGTCACGTCAAATTTTTAGCATCAAATATCAACTTCAACTATATAGTCCCAACACACAGTTTAAGTGACGGTGAAAGGAAAGCTTTAACCACTTGATATAAGTAATAATAATACGGCAACAATAATAAAATTAAATGAATTATAATAAGTGGCTTTTGTACAAAAGGTTGCCGTTTTGATGGTCAAGCTCATCAATGCTCTAAACCCTAATTTCCTAAAGCAACGTTTTCAAGCAGCGTTTTCCCACTTATTATTGCCTTCTGTTCTTCTCCTTAATTAGACGCAACATATTATATTAACCTAATTTTGCTCCAGATGTTCCCTCATTATTAAATAGTTATCCCTGTCAAAAAAATTATTAAATCATTATCAAGTAATTACCCATCGATTTTTAACTCCTTTTTGTTAACCGGAATTTGATTATTATTTTCGTATCACTTTGCACAAAAAAGAAACTTTAACTCTTATTATATTATTATATTATTATTATTATTATTATTATTATTATTATTATTATTTTATTATTATTATTATATATTATTATTATTATTATTTTATTATTATTATTATTATTATTATTATTTTATTATTATTATTATTATTATTATTATTATTATTATTATTATTATTATATTATTATTATTATTATTATTATTATTATTATTATATTATTATTATTATTATATATTATTATTATTATTATTATTTTCTCCTCCTTTTGTACGAAAGTAATTTGAGTTTATTTAATTATATTGTAAGCACATTGTGTGTTTTTCTAAGTTACTACGGAGTATAGTGCATAACACTCATAAGTTTAAGCATAGTTATTAACTAGTCCATGTACGTATCATATGAAGTATATATTTATTTGTTTTAAATTATATTTGTGCAACAATTAAAAGGATGAAACGAACTACTAATTAATCAAATTTTTACCGTCGGAGTGAAAATGATAGAGAAAAAAAAAACGAACAAATCGAATTAGTTGAATTTTTTTAAAAAATGTTGTACATAACTCTTTTACTTTATTACGAAGCATAACCTAATATTTTCACTTCTAAAATCCGAAATTTAAGCTATCTCCTTTGAAATAAGGCAAAGATCAATTTTTTAAAAAAAGATAGCAATACTTCGATCCAACAAGAGGGAACGAGGGAGTACGTACTAGTCGTTCGGACACTTGTCCGAATTTATTCAAACAAGTAGGAATACTAGCTACAAATTGGCTGGCCGTATATTTATATATAGCATGTACTAGTATATTCAAGTATGAACATGAGACAGCCAGATAACACCTTTTTGATGAAGCAATATAAACTACAAAAWTATTCTTATTCCAATGGAATTTCATTCTGAAGATTCTAATCAGATTCATCATCAACTTCAACTTGCTTTGATCCAAGTACGTTACAAGATTAAGTCAAACTAATTATACAATGCAACCAAAATGCATTATATATTTCATAAATAATTCATATAATTAACAATAATTAATCATTCAACCCTAACTCTTCGCCTTTGTTTGGGCCAACTCTCAATATTAATAATAATAAAAAAAAATCATATACATTGGAAAACAATTTTATAAAAAAAAAAAAAAAAAATCATTTGATAGCTTATCTGTTCTTTTCTGCTTCCCCAAGAGTTGCCACATTTTACAGTTGACTTGCTCCTTAATTATTATTACAAAAATAAGTTCAACTAGCTAGTAGTATTAACATCGTTACGGGTTATTACAAATTTACAATCTAGAGTTGGTTTGATTGGTTTAGGGTCTCAAATTTGATCGAATCTTGAAAATGGAAAAGAAAAAATTTAGCTAGRAAAAATGTTGCACATTGAGGTACCTGATAGACGATGTATATATACATTTATATTAATAAATTAATTTTATTAACATATATAAATATATACATCGTCCATCAGTACCATGCAAGCTTTCGTGGGAGATTAGTTCAGTCGAGGAAAGCAGTACGTGGAATTACTCGTAGTACGCAGAAGTGTAATTAAGGGTTATTTAATAAAAATAATAGTTTAGTGTAAGCTTAATTATTATTATTATTATTATGGTAATTAAACCAAGTAGTAGTTAGAATTAGAAATTCTTCAAGTGGGGCCACTCAAGTACACAATATAAATAGCAAGAGTCTCTWACGGAAGAATCATCAGAATCACATTGAGTATCAGTTTTTGGAAGTTCATACCATTTCTTTCTTTCCTTTTTTTTCCTTACTTGAAAAAAAAAGAAAAAAAAAAGGAAAAACAAAACAGAAAAAAATGGCATTTCGTGGTAAAATCATATTTGTTGCACTTCTGTTGAGCTTGGTTGCAACATGTTATGGAGAAGAAGGTTTATTCTCCGACCTTAAGAAGACTCTCTCCATCTCAGCTACTCCTACCGGCAAAGGTAACATAATAATAAATTAAATCGTCCGTTGTTATGTTTAAATAAACGCAACGATTTGACATAAAGTAGAGAGAAAAAGTGTCAAATCGTTGCGTTTATTTTGATATGGAGGAAGTATATATTATTCGTGTGCTCGAATTGAAACGACGAGTAACGTCGTGTTTTCTTAGTCATGATGTGTTCTTAATTGATACCTTGGACACGAATCCGGCGTGTTCTTTAGGGTTTTGATTGAATGATAAGATGCACAATTGCACATATGATTTATTTTAGAGAATATGATGATGAACTTTTTTATAGTTTGGTGTTTGAGATCTATACACTTGAATGGAATTTGGTTGACATTTAATAATAATGGACCAACATGTATTTTTTTAGCCTTTTATTGTGAAAAAAATAAAATACATCAATTTTAAGGTAATTAATTTTGAAAAATATTATTATGCACCGACTATATAATGATATTTATTTACCTTCAACATATAATTACAATAATTTTTTTTTTACCATACATACATATTGACCATTTATTTTTATAGAGTTATCTTTTGATTTGATCTACAATAAGTTAGTATACGACAAATGTATTCAAAACTTTGTCATTAATTTTTTAGGGGAATCAAAAGGAATATTCTTGTTACATCTAATTAATGAAATGAAGTATCTCTTTTGCAAAACCAAGGAAGAAGAAACCATCTCAAAGTTTGAATGACAAATGGTTATCACGTTCGTTGAGTCATAGAGTTGACTTCCTAGAAGAAAAATAAAAATAAAAATAGATTTACATGTTAATAAAGTCTAAAATAACATCCCTTCACTTCCAAGTTTTTCTAGTAATTGTAGTTTTATAATTGATTGTTCAATATTTGCAACTTGTGACATTTTAATTTCGAGTTTTCAATAAAAAAAAAATAAAATTGAGAGTTAAATCTTAAAACTTCAAATTAAACATTTACAAACATACGATCTAATAAATATTCATTTGTTTCGTATTATTTAACAGTGAATCTAAAAGCCGGGGAGGACAAAATTACAATGACATGGGGACTAGACCCAAAACAGGCTAACCTCAACACCGCGACATACAAAAATGTTGAGGTTAAACTATGCTACTTGCCGGAGTCTCAAGTCGACCGACCGTGGAGGAGACACGAGGATCAATTGKCTAGGGACAAGACTTGCCAATTTAGCGTWGTTAAACAAGAATTCAAGAGATCAAACAACACATTTACGTACACCGTTAAAAGGGACGTACCAACCGCACATTATTTCATAAGGGTGTACGTACGTGACGGTCCCGAGGGCAAGCTAATTGCATACGGTGACACCACCGGACTCGATATAAAGATCACCGGAATCAGTGGCCGTACCCTCTCCATCGACGTTGCTGCTTCGGTTTTCTCCGGTTTCTCAGTCCTCTCTCTTGCATTCTTCTACTTCTTGGAGAAGAGAAAAGCTAGGAAGTCATCTTAATTGTGTTTTCAATGAGGGATAAACATTGAAAAGGATTAATTTCGTTTTTGAAAGTCTTATTTGTTACTTTACTTTGATTTGTGGGAAACATTGTATGGTTTTCTCTCTTAAGTGTACTTGATGAATTTGTGTATTAGGGCTTGCGCCTTCAACTACACCATCATCATCATCATCATCATCTGTTAACTATAAATACATATATGTATAATTTTCGTTGAATTGTTTGATAATTGCTTTACATGTTACAATTAATGAACTTACAATAATGTTAGAAGTTTCGAAGAAATGTTATGGTGATCAAATCACGAGATCCAATGTTTTTTGAGTGAATTTAACATCTGGGTGCGTGGTAATTGAAAAGAAAGAATCGTGATTATATTAACTCATCGTGATTCTCTTTGTATTTACTTATACCTTTTAAATTTGAGTAAATGTCCGTTCGTTAATGATTTCTATCAAGATTTTCGTCTTTTCGAAGGAGGTACGATAATTAATATCTCAGGGCATATAAATATGACTGTCTAAGCATCAATTTTTTAAAATGACGAGAATGATGCTCGATCTATCCCCTTAATTAAATTTGTAATCTTGATCAATTAGATGTGAATGATGAACTATTGAAAGCACAAATCATCACGTAATCAGTAATCACAAAAGTGATATGTGAAAAGTCAATTCTCTGATTGTCACGAACTATTATCATTTCCAAGATTCACAAGAACAATTAATTTTGTTAGATGTCATTGTATGTGAATATAGTATGTATTCTATTTTGGCTTACTCTAGAAAACTAAGTTAAACAAACAATACAAAATAGAGTGGTGGAGTCCACGACAACGCAATTGAAGGCTTGAAGCAACAGAAATGTCGCACATACTCATTTTATTGACAATGGCCAAACTCATACAGTCATGTTATTAACGCCGAATCGCCGATCACGAGATATAAAGAAATACCTCAATTGGTTAGAGTTTTCTCCTATCTTCTTGTAGGAGATTTTAAAATCGATACTCATATATGCTCTTTTAACTCTTAAGATTTCGACAAATTAATGTCGTAATAATTCAATTACGGAGTACATATTTATAGAATTATAAATACTTGACATTAATAAACTACTCATCTAGAATAATGGACTACAAATACAATAGATTTGCCAAAATATTTTATTAACTTTAAATCCAAAAATTGGTGCATACTTAAAAAAAAAAGAATAGAAGGAAACAAATACTAGGTAATTTTTTTCAAAGATTTTACACAGAAGTAATTTCTGCATATTTTTTATCGAGATAAATAAATGTTGGTGGGGTCACTTTATGAAGTAAATAAAAGTAATTGGTGAGCAGTGATTTTGGATACAATCAAATTAAATCATTTTGTCACTCATCTTACTCTCAGAGTCTCGGATACTCACATAAATAATAACAGTAGTCACATTTCATATGACAGGGAGCAAGGTGTCAAAATAATTTATCACAACTAATTGATAATTCATATAGGAATGTAGAACATACGTCCTTCGTTTTTTTACTCGTTACTAAATTCTAAGTATTGAAAATTTAAAACTACGTCCTTACAATTACTTTCATTTTTCATATTTTTAGTCCATACATCGCACCAGCTTTAACCAGTTAAACCAACCGACCAGGCGACCAAGTGTGTCGTTAGCCTACATGAGAAGTAGGCGTGGGAAATCCGTTATCAAATTGGCGCCGTTTTTTTGTCCCGCGAAAACCCATTTCCAAAGAAATTCTAAACCTTCCTCCACATACTATTGATCCTTCTCTTCATCTCTCTGCTCTTCTTTCTTTGGTGTGCAACTTCAGTTTTACAGAAAATCATTGTTGAAGCTTGCAAACTTCTATATTCCTTCTCTCACCCCATTAATTTTCCTTCTCTCACACAAATCACCCAAATTAACGTATTCATTCATTAATTAAACTCAATGAAAACTCAATTCAATTCCTTCATGATCAACTTTCTCAAGCAAAGCATTTCTCCCCTTCTCATTTATAACCCTTCTACTTCTTCTTCTCCCAGAAAATCAAGCATTCCAATCCTTCACTTTTAATATCAAACACCCATTATTTTCCTCTTTAATGGCATCTGAACAAGAAGCACAAAAAATGGCACCTCAACAACAACAACAACAACAGCAACAACAACAACAACAACAACAACAACAACAACAGCAACAGCAACAGCAACAGCAAAAACAGCAGCAACAGCAAGAAGAAGTCAGAACCCAGGTTCCGATTTTTAAGTACTCCAAGAGGGTGGTGCTTAAAACCCTGTTAGAACGCGAAGACCGCGGTTTGGGACTGGTAGGGGAGAGAATAGTGATTGGTGGGTGGGTTAAGTCTTCCAAAGAGGTGAGGAAACAAACGTCCTCGACACAACCTGATACTGAGACTCACACCGAGGCGAAAGCCGGGCATAAGGATGTGACTTGTACTGAACTTTTGCAGACTCGAGTGCCGATTTTTCGTACCTTCTTGAAGCTTTTTGGTGTTGGCAACCATGTTGATAAACAATCTGCAGGGAACTTAGCACAACGAGTGCAACACCCTGTGCTTTCCACTGTGTTTTTGCAAGTCAGTGATGGCTCCTGTATTCCTAGTCTTCAGGTCAGTTTTTTTATACTCCGTATATCGATTGTACTCCCTCCGTCTTTTAGAAAACAGTCGCATTTTTTTTTGTCAAAGTGTCACGTCTAAGAAAATGGACGAATTTAACCAGAGAGATGAGGGAATATATTCCGGTCTTGTGGCTCATTTGCACCACACACAAAAAAAGGTCTATTTACGCTGGCAAAACTTCTAATATGATGGATTAAACAGAAATTTACTCTGCTCTTATTATCATATAAACATTGTTTAAGATCATTTCAAGTAGAATTACCTATATTTTGTTCATTTTTGTAAATTATRGAGCATGTTAAATCGACCCTGAACACAAATTATAGGTGGCAGTGGAATCGACTCTGGCTCCTCCGGGGCAAATCATGATCAGTGGGACTTGCATTCTGGTGGAAGGAGTACTGCAGGAGCCTACAACAGACGGAAAGCATGTGATGATCGAGATCAAAGCAGAGAAAGTCTTACATCTTGGAGTAGTAGAAGATCATGAGAAGTACCCCTTATCCAAGAAGAGGCTCCCTTTACACAGCCTAAGAGATTGGGCTCACTTTCGCCCTAGGACAACCACGGTACATACGATACGTACTAAGTTATCTGTCAATGAAGCAATACTGTTTTTTGTTCATCTTGTGCTTGAAGATTATTCTAATTTGTGTTCCAATGCAATTTTTTCCTAGGTTGCTTCGATCACAAGGATTCGTGATTCTCTTACACACGCGACCCACAGCTTCTTCATGAACAACGGCTTCCTTTATGTGCAAGTACCTGTGATCACAACAACTGATTCTGAGGGTTTTGGCAACACATTTCATGCTACAACGCTTCTTACGAAGAAAACGAAAGAAGGAACTTCAACCAAGACTAGTTCACCTCAAGAGCATAGTGGTATTAGTCTTGCATCGATTAAGGCTTCTCTYAAGGAGAAGAGTAACAAATTGGAAGAGTTAAAGAGGACAGATAGCAACAGAGAAGCATTRCTTGCCGCGACTCAGGATCTTAAGAAAACAAATGACCTTGCTTCTCAGCTGGAGGCCAAAGAAAAGAAAGAGAAGGAAGCTATGGCTAAGCCTAATAAACTCGATTTCATGGACGATTACTTCTCTTGCCAAGCCTTCCTAACAGTTTCAGGGCGGCTTCATCTTGAAAGTTATGCTTGTGCTCTTGGTAATGTGTACTCTTTCGGTCCAAGATTTAAGGCTCAAACATCTCATTCCACCAGACAAGTCTCCGAGATGTGGATGGCCGAGGCTGAAATGGCTTTCGCAGAGCTTGAGGTATGTATCTTTCATACATCAMTAGCAATARTATGCTWGCAATKATGCACAACTCRTCGTTGATTATTACAGCRTTGTTTCTTTTCKTTGTAATGCTTTTGCAGGAAGCTATGAGTTGTGCTACTGACCTTTTGAAGCACTTGTGCAAATGGGTTTCGGAAAAGTGTCATGAGGACATGAAGTTCATCCTGAAAAGGGTGGATCAAACCATCGTTACTCGTCTTAATTCAGTGGTGTCAAGTGACTTTGAGAAAATTCCTTACTGCAAGGCTATTGAAGTTCTGACGCAGGTTAAAGAAAAGAAGTTTGAGTCGAATATCGAATGGGGTGTCCCTCTTACTGAAGAACATGAGAGGTAAGTAAATGTATGATGTATGTTCAAGTCTTTGATTTGTATTATTGTAGATTTGTAGTGAGTGATTACAAAACTGACAATCTAAATTTCGATATTGAAGATATTTGGCTGAAGAAGTGTACAAAAAGACAGTGATCATATATGATTATCCCAAGAATGTCAAGCCCTTCTATGTTCGCCAAAATGATGATGGAAAGACAGTTGCTGCWTTCGATATTATTGTGCCAAAGGTAATTCTTAGAGTAATGTATTTGACTATGTTATTCATTCCAAGAATGCAAGTTCGAATATGATCAGATAACAAATCCTGTAACAAAAGTCTCCCTAATATCTGATATACATATATCAATCTTTATACAGGTAGGAGCTGTGATTAGAGGAAGTCAGAACGAGGAACGCGTCAAAATGCTAAGTAACAGGTAATGCAAACTCAATTATGATTTCCAGTTAGGAAATCAAGAAGAGAATACAAAAGAAGAGCAGTTTCTAAGTTTTTTTTTTTTTTTTGGCTTGCTGATGCAATTTAACAGAATCAAGGAACTAGGCTTGTCAAGTGAGCAGTATGAATGGTACTTGGACCTTCGTCGAAATGGAACAGCCAAGCATGCTGGATTTAGTCTCACCTACGATCTCATCGTCCTTTTGGCTACCGGAATCTCAGATATCCGCGATGTCATCCCTTTTCCAAGGAGCTATGGAAAACTTAGCAACTGATTTGCTCAACTTTTTTCACTGAAAAATCATGGTCATAAATATAGCTAAAAAAAGGAGAAAAAAAAATCAGTTGTATAAAGGATTTATGTATAGYTACTTCATGTTTAACTCTACTTATCTTGTAATCATATCATATCATCAATGTATTTATGTAAATAGCACAAGAGAATACGGATGGAAATGAATCGTAAAGCTTGGAAAAAATTATACGGAGTTACTTGTTTTCTTATATCGACTGTCAATACTGTTTTTTTTTTTTTTGCTGTTTTTGCTGATAATTGATATTGGCCTTGTTTTTGSTTAGACCATTCGTGATTCTATAACCACGTTTGCTTTCGTATGATTCTCCCCTCGCGAAAACAGCATTTTACTAATTCAAGCCATTGACAATTAGTCTCATTAGACGGTCAGAAATTTACATTACTAAGATGGTAGGAGTTCTGTGAGGTGGGGTTAGTGGCTCACTACCGCTGCAGCAATAGTTGACATGAAACGAAACACAGCCATACATGCTCAAGATATGTATTTTTCGCTTTAAGTGGAGGGCCTCAAGGTTTGAAAGAGATATACATACTCATAAAACATAATGATAGTCTTCTCTTGAAACATATATAGCAAATTTATTAACTTGTTTCCTTCACTTAAGTAACAAYTYAGYGAAAAGGCTTATRTATCTTACATCTGTAAGTTCAGACTCTAATATTTTGAGGCAGCTTAATGATGATGGAAGAACGATTTCCTTAGCGAATGACCCTTGTTTCTTGAAGRCTGATCATCTAAAGGAAAGAAAAAAGGGTAAAGTTCATATCTAACATAACAGCTATCATACAACACCCTGCATCCTTTGCTGTTGCTGCAGTAACCCTCAAAATTCTGAATGGCTATAGCCAGACACTGGCCACAAGCGACCGGAGACAAATCCCTGGTGCACTGAACCAATGCATATAGTGTCTCAAAATTCGACAATTTCTTCTTTTCTTTCCCTAGGCCATTGCTYGAAGGCTTAACCGCCTGAGAGCTGATATCGTCGAAAACTTTTCCCAACTCTTGGTTGAAAAAATCAGGATTTGTCACATTTGCTGTGTTCTTATACAATACACCATATGATGTATCCGCATTGCCATAGAATTCATCTTGGGTATACCTTAAGAAGCAATAGTCATACCAAATCCGAGCATCAGATTGTCTGGGGCAGAGTTTTCGGACCTGTTGAGCTGCATCCTGGATGCAGGTCAGACAGTCCTTGCGGCCAACATCACCCCGGCACTGGGCTAGGCCATAGACCGTGTCCCTGCCRTTGCCATACGAGGCCTCGACGAAGGTGGCCCCCTGCATGAATTTGGTGACTACATCAGCTAACAACTGGTCTATGTTGGCTGAAGTTTTGCTGCCACTGCTTATGACAGTGTTCGGGTTGCAGTAGTTCCCAAGGGAATTATCTGCTGAAGAATATGTGAGTGACAAGAGAAGCAACACAAGTGTATAAACAACTGAAACCATGTTTTGTTAATCAATTTGGTTGCATTCTTGCAAATTTGGTGAGCTTAAATAGTGAGGAAATGTGGGGTTACATAGCAGACATTTTTGACGTTAAACTGAACTATTTTCTCAATTATTTCAGCATTATTGTACTCCAATAACAAAATGAAGTGCAAGAKAAAAAGTCAACCTTCGAAAACCAAGCAAAAATCTRTRATACTGTATTACAAGTATGAACAGAAAAACAAACAGCCTAATGTAACAAAACCTCAAGCAGATCAGATAAATGGTGTATGCAAATCGACACGATTCGCTRAACAWTTTCACATATATGTCAACCTATCATAACTACAAAGATTTTGTCTAATTGAATCATCCAACTAGCTAGCTAAGAGTTAAGTGATTTCATAATTTGCAAGAGTTGATGATCACATCCTCATACATACAGTGATTATTGTCAGTTTCTAGAAGGACGACGAGCTAATTGTTTTGGGACATTGGAAATACTTCCTCCGTATCATATTAATTGCAACGATTTGACGTAAAGTAGAGAGGAAAAATGTCCGATCATTGCTGTTAATACGATGCGGAGGGAGCAGATGATAATGCAAGTTATGCAAGTAATGCATTCCACATTGGATGATGCAATTCTGGTAATTGCCCAATACCCACTTAGTAAAGGTGCCTGCATAATCAATTGCTTTAAAATATTAAACATGTATCTGACCAATATAATCAAATTGCTAACAAATGAAGAAGTTGACTATGATTCTATGAATTGATGTTGCACCATTGAATCAAAACACAAAACCAAGAGACCAATCAACAGCCAAACTTAAAATGCATAGAATGAATGGTGTGATTGATTCAATTTTTTTAATGCGAATAAACGACAAAGACAATATAATTTACAAGTCGCAAGGCCGATTCATAGACCATTAGACCCTTAATCTTTATTACAAGGCAAAAATCCTCATCGGTTATTTTTTTTGGGTGCGAATGTGCCGCAACGGTGGGATAAGTTTACAAAGGAATGGGTCTGAGAACTCGCACATTTGACCATAGATAAGGAGAGATTGAAGTCATTGTTCCAAACTCATTGATTAACCGTCGTCACTTATTGATGAGTGAATTATGGGAGCCATCATTAATGTAGGATATTTCTAGAAATGTTGGAATGGTCTCAAAGTTGACCAAAGTGACTAAGACATGACATTTAGATTTTAACGGGTGATTGGATTTTGGCTTTTTTTTTTAATTTGCTTTTGGCTATTCACTTTTTTAGTTTGGTCAAACAATCATTTTGAGTGTTTGAATATTGATTGTCTTGATTGGTTTTTAAGTCAAAAGTCAATGTTACTAGTTTTTTGAGTTGATTGTTAGCTTTTATTACTGTATATTAATTTACTAATTTTTCAACTTTCAAACCTCATCAACTATCTTCAATAATAAGGGGTTACCCTCAAAGCCCCAACTAATGCACATAATGAGTAAATAATATAGAGTCAACGGAACAAAGTATAATATGACATAAAGTAAAGAATAAATATTATGAGTAGTCTTACATAATGTATATACTTTAGTAAATAATAGAAAASGAGAACTTGCATAATAATTRAGTGAYTAATATGAGTAGCGTTTCGACRTTTTGTCGYWWTGTCGTTTGCAAATTCAAAAGTCCCTTATATCACTTTTTTTCGCCTAAAAAAGGATATTTTGGTGACTCGGCTATGTTTTGCCCATAATTTCTCCCACACYTTAAGGGTGATGGGGGTYRGAGATTATTYCTCAACGAGTTTCGGCCCCGAATATCGAGCGTAYGTAGTGCATCCTACGAGCGTTTTGACTTTTTGTCGATTTATCGTTCGCTGACTAAAAAGTCCTYCGTATGGACTCTTTTGAGCCCCAAAGTTGGCTTGGATYCATCATATGATTATATGAACCCATAAAAAAAATCGGYAGTTTTTTCGAAAAATTTCAGGAGGCCTCATTTTCGTGATGTATAATTCACACTTTTTGCCCAAAAAATGTCGTTTCGGTGACCCTCCTCAGTTTTGCCTATAATTTCTCTCACACCTTAAGGGTGATGAACGACGACTCCTTAACAAGTTTCGGGCCCAAATACCGAACGTAGTGCCTCCTACGACGAGCGTTTCGATCTTTTCTCGATTTGTCGTTCGTGAACACAAAAGTCCCCGATTGAGCCCAACATTGGCTTGGATTCATCATATGATCAATTGAACCAATGGGAAAAAAATCGGCAATTTTTCTAAAATTCTTTTGGGGATTTCATTTTCGTGATGTAGAATCCATGTTTTTCGCCCAAAAAACAAGGTTTTGATGACTCGGCTCTGTTTTGCCCAGAATTTCTCCCACGCCTTAAGGGTGATGGGGACTTAGTCCTGAGTAAGTTTCGGCCTCAAATACCGAGCGAAGTGCCTCATATGAGAGTTTCGACGTTTTGTCGATTTGTTGTTCGCGGACTCAAAAGTCTCCATATGGACTCTTTTGAGCCCAAAATTGGCATGGTTTCATCATATGATCATATGCACCATGTAAAAAATTTCGGCAATTTTTTCGAAAATTTTCCAAAGACCTCATTTTCGTGATGTATAATCCATGTTTTTCGTCCAAAAAACACCGTTTCAGTGACCCCGCTCGGTTTTGCCCAATATTTATCCTACACCTTAATGGTGGTGGGGGTGACTCATCAACAAGTTTCGGCCCCAAATACAGAGCGTAGTGTCTCCTATGAGCGTTTCATTCGACGTTTTGTCGATTTGTCGTTGGCGAACTCAAAAGTCCTCCATATGGACTCTTTTAAGCCCCAAATTTGGATATGAATCCATGGAAAAAAATTCATCAATTTCTCAGAAAATTTTCCAAAGACCTAATTTTCGTGATGTATAATCCACGTTTT
Organism: Bassia scoparia; assembly: GCA_008642245.1. Taxonomy (NCBI): domain Eukaryota; kingdom Viridiplantae; phylum Streptophyta; class Magnoliopsida; order Caryophyllales; family Amaranthaceae; genus Bassia; species Bassia scoparia. The sequence goes on along the minus strand of SNQN01000004.1, from coordinate 517,162 downwards.
TCGCCAAAAAAAAGACATTTCGACGTCCCGACTCGATTTTGCCATGAAATTCTCCCAGTCCTTGATAGTGATTGGGGATGACTCCTCAGCAAGTTTTGGCCTCAAATACCGAGCGTAGTGCCTCTTACGAACTTAGTATTTGGGTCCGAAACTGTTGGAATAGTAATTTCTCATGACCTAGAAGGCGTGACAAAAATTCTGGACAAAATCAAGCCGAGTCACCGAGACATGGTGTTTGGCCGAAAACCATGGAATATACATCACCGAAATGAGGTCTCCGGACAATTTTCGGAAAAATTGCCGAATTTTTTTACCACGGGTTCATATGATAATATGATGGGTCCGAGGAAGACTTGAGGCCCAAATGAGTTCATACGAGGCACTTTTGAGTCCGTCAAAAGAAAAACGAGAAAACATCAAAACAATCATAGGAGGTAGCACGCATAGTATTTGGGTCCGAAACTGTTGGAATAGTAATTTCTCACGACCTAGAAGGTGTGATAGAAATTCTGGACAAAATCGAGTCGGGTCACCGAGACATGATTTTTTGACCGAAAACCATGGATTATACATCACGAAAAAAGGTCTTCGGTCAATTTTCGGAAAAATTGTCGAAAATTTTACCATGGGTTCATTTGATAATATGATGGATTCGAGAAAGATTTGAGGCTCAAATGAGTCCATACGGTGCACTTTTGAGTCCGTCAAAAGAAAAACGAGAAAACATCGAAAACAGTCGTAAGAGGTAGCACGCATAGTATTTGGGTCCGAAACTGTTGGAATAGTAATTTCTCACGACCTAGAAGGTGTGATAGAAATTCTGGACAAAATCGAGCCAGGTCACCGAGACATGATTTTTTGGCCGAAAACCATGGATTATACATCACGAAAAAAGGTCTCCGGTCAATTTTCGGAAAAATTGCCGAAAACTTTACCATGGGTTCATTTGATAATATGATAGGTTCGAGAATGATTTGAGGCTCAAATGAGTCCATACGGTGCACTTTTGAGTACGTCAAAGGAAAAACGAGAAAATGTTGAAACAGTCGTAGAGGTAGCACATTTAGTATTTGGGTCTGAAACTATTGGAATTGTAATTTCTTATGATCTAGGAGGTGTGACAGAAATTCTGGACAAAATCAAGCCAGGTCACCGAGACAATGTTTTTTGGTCGAAAACCATGGATTATACATCACCGAAATGAGATCTCCAGACAATTTTCCGAAAAATTGTTGAAATTTTTACCGTGTGTTCATATGATAATATGGTGGTTTCGAGTATGATTTGAGGTCCAAATGATTCCATACGGGGCACTTTTGAGTTCTGTCAAAGGAAAAACGTCGAAAAAGTCGTAGGAGGTAGCACGCTTAGTATTTGGGTCTGAAACTGTCGGAATAGTAATTTCTAATGACCTAGAAGGTGTGACAGGATTTCTGGACAAAATCGAGCCAAATCACCGAGACATGGTTTTTTGGCCGAAAACCATGGATTATACATCACCGAAATAAGGTCTCCGGTCAATTTTCGGAAAAATTGCCGAAAATTTTACCATGGGTTCATTTGATAATATGATGGGTTCGAGAAAGATTTGAGACTCAAATGAGTCCATACGGTGCACTTTTGAGTACGTCAAAAGAAAAACGAGAAAATGTCGAAACAGTCGTAGAGGTAGCACGCTTAGTATTTGGGTCTAAAACTATTGGAATTGTAATTTCTTATGACCTAGAAGGTGTGATAGAAATTCTGGACAAAATCGAGCCAGGTCACCGAGACAATGTTTTTTGGCCGAAAACTATAGATTATACATCACCGAAATGAGGTCTTCGGATAATTTTCGAAAAAATTGCCGATTTTTTTTTATCATGGGTTAATATGATAATATGTTGGGTTCGAGGAAGATTTGAGGTCCAAATGAGTCCATACGGGGCACTTTTGAGTCCGTCAAAAAAAAAAACGAGAAAACATCGAAAACAGTCGTAAGAGGTAGCACGCATAGTATTTGGATCTGAAACCGTTGGAATAGTAATTTCTCATGACCTATAAGGTGTGATAGGAGTTCTGGACGAAATCGAGTCGGGTCACCGAGACATGATTTTTAGGCCGAAAACTATGAATTATACATCACCGAAATGAGGTTTCCGGATAATTTTCGGAAAAATTGCCGAAATTTTTACATGATTACAAGCAAGCTTAAGTAACTCTCCTATACACACCAAAGACTTTGAAATTTGGTATTTTACATTTAACTCTATTGCTTATATTAATGTCATTCATTTTCATTCAAATGTGATTATAGGGATGACTCGCATTCACAAGTGATAATTTACTTATCAAGCCACAATTCTAAGTCGTTCTATAATAGATGAGTTCTTACAACTTTGAGAAAAGAAACAATTGGTTGAGATATGTGAGACTAATAAGGTACAAATGAAAGAAAATGATATGTGATTACAAATCAAATTAGTCACTTATTATAGAACATCTTAAAGTTTTATTAATCACTGATATACAGTTATAGTGGTTATTACGTAAAATACTTAATCTATCCACCGGGTTGACTACCCACCACTAATATAGTATTGTTAATGGCATTGAGAATATAGTCTTACTTGTTTAGAATAATACTCCATCCGTTTTTTTAGATGTTTCAGTTTCCTTTTTGGGCCGTTTTCAAATAGATGTTCCAAACCAATCTAAAAATAACTTTTTTACCTTTTACCTACTTTAATTACTCAAACATTAATGAATTACTCATTTCTAGAGTCAACTTTCATTATTTTACCCAATCTATTCACCCAAAATTACAATTTCCCATAAAATTTCATTCACACATTTACTCTTTTACCTAACTTATTCAACTTTTTACCCAACTTACTCAACTATTTTATTCAACTCAATCAACTCTTAAAAACCGTTCCAAAATGATATGGAACATCTAAAAAACGGAGGGAGTATTAGTTTAATGCTCTATTAATAGCGGGTTGTCAACCCGGTGGATAAGTGTACCAATGTTCGATTATTACTTATTGAAATCAATATGCTTTTCAATGTTATTTAATGCAKAAGTAACTTTGAGCTATACCCACAATGTACAGAATTAACTTTGCATAGATGAATGGAATAAGTAATTGAGTATGACTAATTACTTTTCTTTTTTTTAAAAGAATCTAATCATAATGATTAATTGCATTGATACATTGGTTTACATAAGGTTGTAAGATATACTCATTGAGTATGATTATATTTTTTTTTCCTTGTAAAAATCACAAATTACTGTTAAAGAAGGGAAAATTGTAAATACCGTGAAACGTCAAATTATTGCATTTAATTATGTTACGGAGAAGTACTCTGTTTGTTTACATAATTAATAATGATGATGGAGAGAATCAGGGAATGTTGATTCTTGCCCTTTTGGTAGTAATTAACTTCATCTCTAATGGCAACTTGCAAGTGTAGCAATGAACTGTTCTTAATCAAAAATTAAGACTTGCAAACTTTTTCAAACGCACTCTTTCACTCTCACACTTAAATTTGTCCACCCACTAATCACGCACTGTCTTCTCTCACCACAACCCTTTGTCTCACTTCAAAGATAAACCCTTTCACAGTTCACACAACACTAAATTCCCAGCACATCACCTTCTCTCTCTAAACTCTGCTGCAAAAAAAACTAAAAAATGGGTGAGCAAGAAACAGGAGAATCAGGAGAAGAGTACTTGTTCAAGATAGTAGTGATAGGAGACTCAGCAGTGGGCAAGACAAACTTGCTTTCGAGGTTTGCAAGAAATGAATTTGACCACAACACCAAAGCCACAATTGGGGTTGAATTTCAGACAGTTTGTGTTGAAATCAATGGCAAAGAAGTGAAAGCTCAGATCTGGGATACTGCTGGTCAAGAAAGATTCAGAGCTGTTACTTCTGCTTATTATAGGGGTGCTGTTGGTGCTCTTCTTGTCTATGATATCACTCGTCGTTCTACTTTTGACAGTGTCAGTCGTTGGCTTGATGAACTCAATAGTAAGCATTTCATCTTCTTGCTTCCTTCTTTTAATTAAATAGGATCATCACTTGATTTTACCTCTTTTTGTGAACTGGGTTTTGCTTAATTTTCATCATTTGGGTTGCTTTAATGTTACTGTGTTAGTAAAGTTTTGTGGTTTTAGTTTGTTTTGTGAAATGGGGTTTGATTAATTGCTTCWAATATGATACTTCATTCCACATTTGAGTGGAAGATTGAAGCTTGGGGAAATGGGGTTGTGTTTTTGTGTACTAAATTGAATATTAGGAGCTGCTATGAGTTGAAAAGTTGGGATTTTGTGACTTTTCCTTGGTTTAATGCTGTTGTTGGATGTTATGCATGTAATGAAGATGTAAGATTTTGCTGTAATTTCTGGTTTAGAATTTGTTTGGTAGTCTAGTGTAATCTTGTTCTTTTCTGGTGATTATGTTTGCTACATTGGATATTCTGTATTTGGGAGTTTGATTGTCCTTTGTGATTTTGAAGATGACCACTATACCAACAAAAGTTACTGGCATTGGCATTTTGCTATCTTCCTTTTGTATTGGCATTTGGCATTGGCATTTTGCATTTTGCTATCTTCCATAGCTTAATGAGAAGCCTAGAGAGTGAGTGTGAAAAGGATTGACTCGATCAGTCGATCAGCTAATGGTTATCGTCTTCTTGAGCGGAATTATCATTAATAATACATGCCAGAGAAACAAAGTTCTGTTGGATTTTCTGACAAGTGCAATAAGTATTAGGTCAATTATGGGTGTTATGGTCCCCAAGAGTGTTTGYGGTATCGATCGAATTCCACTCTGACACAYAAAATGGTCCTTTTTCCGGCCATKTTGATGAGTGGTTAGGCTTATGAGAGAGGCTCRGCTAAATAAATATGTATGATAATACAGATTGTCTTCACCTTGCTATCTTTTGTATTTTTGTCCATTGATAGAGCAGTCTTTAGCGCCAGAATAGCTAGATTAACGAATCTTATCCGAGCCATGTTAGTTCTTGGCTGGTTGCAAAGGCTTAAGAGTAGTTTTCTTTGGGGTATGGACAACAGCCTAGAGCCTATTTTGCGTGAACTATACTGACTTCTGCTTTTTTGGATGCCCCAAGAATGAATCACTTGCTTGTAATAGATTTGCGCTGAACTATAATTTTCAACCCAAAGACAATTGTTTCTCAAAAGAGCAAATCACTCTTTAAGGATGAACAACCAGTTGATGATACTCTCTTCAAGCGTATGAATAATAAGTTGATGAACTCTCTTCAAGCATCATTAGTAAATAATGGAAAAGGGAGTAATTTTTCCTCTCCCTTGAATAACTTGAATATTATTCACATCTCATTTCTAAAAACATCGTCTCCTTTGTAAGAGTAAAAGAGTGGGATCAGGGAGATTTCAAACAAAATAGGAGACCAAAATGACTTGGTTAAGATATAAAGCAAGTGGATTTGCAGAAGAACGAGGACTACATGGAATGATCACGTTTGGTTCACGTGTCTAATCTTTGGAAGTCTTAACATGTAGACTTTTGCTTGACTTCTTGAGAAATATCGAACTTCAAGTGTCTATGCCTGAGTATTTTTGTGGGAGAWTRACCTTKTTTCAGTTGTTTGTGTCTTGAATGTTCTTCCTGAGTTAGGTTAGGCATGTATATAGCTCCTGTGTTTAGTGTCTTTTCTATCYTCATGGTGTTTAGTATGGTTATWCTACGCGACTTCTGTGTAATGGAAATTCACTGAATTACTTGYACATTTTCTTGCAGCTCATTGTGATACTGCAGTTGCAAGATTATTGGTTGGTAATAAGTGTGATTTGGAAAGCATTCGGGAAGTGAGTATCGATGATGCCAAAAGTGTTGCTGAATCTGAAGGATTGTTTTTCATAGAGACATCAGCTCTGGATTCAACTAATGTCAGGACCGCATTTGAGATAGCAATCAAGGAGATCTACAACAACATTAGCAGGAAACTATTAAATTCAGATTCTTACAAGGCAGAGTTATCAGTCAATCGAGTAAGCCTAACAAAGGATGGTGCAGATTCGAATAGAAGTCGGTTGGGGTTGTCTTGCTGTTCTAGTTGAAATTTACCKAGTTTTTCATCCATTTTAGCGATTTATTATGATTTTGTTCTATGAATTTTCCAAGTTGTGTCAAAGAACACTCAACAAATTCCTGTTATCCCTTTCAGTCGTATCAATTAGAAAGTAGTTGAACATTGTTATACACTTGATAATCATATCCGGTTCAAATGTAAAGCCTATWCATAACAGGAAATATCTTTATTAAGGCTGTGTTCTTTTCGATCGATACTGGCTTATCTTAAAAACYTGAACTTCGCTTGCATGAGCTTGTTAGAACGCGGTAATGTCTGAAATWTGACTTGGATGTAAAAATTTAAAAGAAACAAGTCGCAATAAGTTGAATAGAAGGCATCATGACGACGAGTTACTATGCCTCCTCAGGGTGAGTTCTAGATTTCCCTGAAATTCTGAACCAATAATAARAATGGGAGACCAAGATAGAGTACCAAAAAGCACTACAATAATCAACTTACTACTATGAAATTAAATTAATTATTTACAATAATGTTACATATTTAGCATATGTTTCAAGAAATATTGGACTAAGCATTGCAGGGAGAAGATTCATGGTTTTCTCAAGGCAGATGCAGCACCCATAACGACAGCCAATACAACTCCAAGACCAGCCCCGAGAGAGGCACCGACTGTCGCTGCAGACATTGAATTGGACTTGTCTTGTGCATCTTTCTTTCCACCCTTGGCTTGATCGTTAGAGAGCTCCARTACAATTTTATCTCTAGCAAATTCCTTCAACCACAAAAAATTAACATCATAAGATTTACAACTCATTTTCCATTCTAACAATTCTTCCATGTTTTTATCTTTTGGCAAATATTCCAAATCTTACCACATGATTAACTGATCCACATTCAGAAAAACACATCTTCATAACAGACGCTCATGAATTCTCTCTTATTATCTTTATCATCAGAAATGAGTATAGCAAAAGAACACGAGATTTTCTATTTAACATAGAGTAGAAGTTAATTATTATATCAGTCAAATAGCTATTCCAATTACGACATTTAGACAACTATTTTACTCTATATATGTTAATGAACATTTTTTAGATGAAAAATGCTGACAACAGAAGACATAATTTATGAGAGCAGGAAGTCCAGTCACAATCATGCACAACTGAATAACAACGCACTATTTTATACTCCCTCCATGACAAAATAAATGCAACCATTGATTTTTCACGCATTTTGATGAAGAGATTTAACATAGTAAACGAGCAAATTAATCAAAATAATTTAAACACAATAAACTTATCATTCTATTTTTCATTGTGTTAAAATTATTTTGATTAATTTGCTCGTTTACATTGTTAAATCTCTTTCTAGAAATACGTGAAAAGTCAATTGTTGTATTTATTTCGTTACGGAAGAAGTAGATTTTATTTTTTTTTCCCTTATCTTTTATTCATTTAGGCCATTTTAGGATAACAAATTGGAAGGGAATGGGAGGGGAGGGAAATAGGAGGAAGGGGAAGGAAGGGAAAGTGGAGGAAATGATGAGCTCAATTTCCCCTCCAAATCTCTCCAATTTTGAAGGGATTATCCTTATTAAAGGAGGAGGGAAAATGGATCCCTCCCTCTCCCTCCCCTTCCCTCCCCCAACATATTATCCAAACAAGGGTGCTTGTCTCCCTCCCTTTCCCTTCCCTTCTTTTCCTTCCATTTTATGTTATCCAAACATAGTGTTAATCTTTGGATCTTTACTARGAGCTTCTAGTTTTCCATTTATAGGTCAACAAGCTGTAAAAAAACAGACATGATATKATACCTCAAAAGAGGATTCTTCTTTGCTCCGTAGTTCACGATGAACAAGTTGACAAAAAGAATCAACACCCTCCACGGGAAGAACAGTAGCTTTCCTCTGGAAAGGCCTGCGCACAAAGTTTAACGGGCCAAGAACAAGACCTTGGGGAACCATCCCTTTATTAATGTCTTCTCGAGCAACAACACCAGACAGGGAGGCATAAGAACTACCGGCTGTGTGAATAACATAGGGACAAGAGTTCATTATCTCAGTACATGTAGGAGATGCTTGGTATGCCTTCAAGACAGCGTCAATTGCTGCTCTTTGCTGGTGGGCACTAACAGAAAATTTATTAGTTACTGCAAGTACCCAAGGAATACCAAGGGCTTTAGCCTCATCCATTAGCATAGAGAGGGCAGGTCGTCGTTGCGCCAARTTTGAGTCATTGTATCTGGGAATCTGATGAGCAAGATTATGAACAAGAACAAGCAGATCTATCTTCCTGCTAAGATCTCGAAAGCCAGTCCATAATTCATCTCTTAAACGAGAAGCCTCAGCACTCAGGTCCTAAAAAAGGTGGGGAAATTAGATTGTACACCAGCTCCCACTGAGGCAATGAACAGCAAAAGGAATGCATWTTGTAAACAGAAAATGACCGCAATCTTGATTAAAAGTCAAACATTTTAGWTTAGAAAATAAAATAAAATTAGCTATAAGATCATTGATGTCAACCATCTTTATTTCTTTCATACTGAGTACAATAACGCCATTAACTATCRTGTTAATGGCAAYACCAACACAGGAAAAGGGCAAATTAGTAATAAAGAAAAGGTAGACAATAATTCCCAGCTTTTAAGAGCTGTCTCAATCAAAAGTGATCACAAAAACTAACAGATCCAGAAAACAAGATAATAGAGTCGAAAGGAATCATTTAAAATAATGACAGAAGTGTGGTGAAAATTCACATCTTTAATAACTCACCTGTAAATTAACTCCAGCCGAGTCCATATAACACAAACCACCAGCAATACCTTCTTGAATATCTGCTTCGGGTTGCAAATTTTCACATTCAGTGGGAGTCGATTGTCGTCCTTTATTCAAGATAGCCTTGAGAAGAGATGTTTTGCCAGCACCCTGGTGTCACAGATCGTGTTTAACATCAGGATAAAAAAGAGCKTTGAAACATCAATCAATTTAAACAAGGAACTTCATCAAAAGTACCTCAAGGCCAACAAATCGCACCCTGCGAGTCCTAACATCAACCTCTTTAGAAACAGTGGTGAAGTCAGTGGTAAAATATAAAACAAAAGTATTCAGCCCTGGAGGCCGGAGAAATTTAGTTTTAGGTAATGCTCCTAACATTTGTTGTGCCTTCAAATTCATGGATTCTGATTCAATAGATGGAAACACYGTGAGCACCTCTGGTATAATCTGATGCTTTGGAGGATTCTTTATAGGGGCTTCAATGAACACCCTCATTTCAGGCACTACGGACAATTGTTCATCTGAGTAAGTTGGCGCATGAGAAAGAGTCTCATATGTCGTAGAATACCTAAAAAAATCCAAATGCTATAATTTGAAAATCAAGATAATAGAAAACCAGCAAAAACAATCAAACATAAAATATAAATAACTCTCGTATGTGCTGGCCCCAGCATGCCTGCTCATACATTAAGCCTCTTCCTTGTACGTAAGTTTCCAGTCATGACATGTGAATATTAAAAGAAATTTTTTGGAGCCAAGAACTAAGGTTAAAAAAACCGAAAACTCAGCACTCGTTCGTTATCTTTTTTATATTTAGTTTTCAATTCTTTTGAAAATAAAAAAACCAAAAACAAGAAACTGCAAAAAGGTGGTTTGGATTTTCCTGTTGTCAGTTTTCAAATAATCAAGATTATAATACTCTCCGTTTCTTTTTACTCACAACTTTCTTTTTGGCACGCTTTTTAAGGAAGATATTTAAGAGTATAAACAAACACATTAAGTATGAGATTATATCTTGCCACAGTACCTAATTTGCTCATTTACATACCTAAATCTCTTCCTTAAAAAGCGTGCCAAAACAAAAGTTGTGAATAAAATGTAACGGAGGAAGTATTAATTAATCACATGAACCAAAAGTGATCATTCCATATTTCCATGTAGTCATCCTCAAAAAACTTCATCCCCTACGATCAAAGACTTCATTCTCTTGCAAATCAATCTGCTTCTAATAGATTTAAGTAATTTTTTATCTTTTACATGAATTATTTCACATGACATCTAAGAATTAAAAACCAAAGTGATGTGCTGATGTTGAACAGGCCGTCAGTCTCCTTACACAACTAAAAGTATTTTGTCTGAATATAAAAGCACATTTAAAACAATCATTTCTTCTATTTAAAAACTGATTAACAACTCAGCGATGAAATAGAATGATAAGGAAGTCGTCCACATGCCTTCGCAACACTTCCTATGTATTACTTTATACAGTCAACACATTTATCTGAGCTATGAGCTTCTTTAGATTCCTCATGGTAATTAAAACCAAATAAAGATAGGACATTCGAGCCTATGCAACACTAACCATCGACAAAAAATAGACACCTAGAATAATAGCAATTTTCATGCTTTTCCTTGAGTAGCAAACCAACAAGACTCACTTAGCGATCGCTTTGCTCTGACAAAATCAACTTCAGTCACATCCAGCTACAAAATTTCAATAACTGTGTGCCAAAGTTTGTACAAATGTTTGCAAATAACAAAATAATGCATGAGCAGGTGATGTTAAAACACAAGCTTATATATGAAGACATAAAGAAAATGCATAGCTCAAAATCGGTAACTCAACAACGTCCAATTTGAAGCAACTGGGGCAATGAGTAAGTAATACAACTTGTAACAGGGGAATTGTGTTGGCAAGGGGTGCACAAATGAGATAGGAACTCCAAATTGGATACAGGAAGCAGAATGCATATTATATCTACAGGACTGTTTCTTGCAACGTAAACTCGTATTGTAATATAAACATCAGTGTCTTGGTGATTCAAGATATAATGATACACATACAGGAAAGGGTATATAAATTAAATTTATGTTTAGTTATTTTTAAAAATATATAATTAATAATAAGATGGGGGGGGGGGGGGGGGGGGGGCAATATTTAGAGGAAAGGGCTAATTTGGGCTGATACAAAACAAGAATCTGGACGATGGATGAAAAGAAAGGAGCTAATAATGCAGGAGAGAAAGGTAGCAGGAACGAAAG